>JAYMTB010000034.1:0-22420 GCA_036897585.1 Francoa sonchifolia | reverse complement strand
TTAAATAGGAAGGGTTCAATCAAACTATGTTTAAATTGCAAACATCAACATAAATGTAAATGGGGATTCATGTAACAAATTCACTAAGTATTCCCAACTTAACCCGCAAAAAGTGAAAGAAAAATGAATTTTAACTCAAACTAAGGGAAGCAACTATCCCAACTATTTTCACCCTGAAATATGAGGTTTAAATAAATAAACATGAATAAATGCTGGGTACTATATTAAAATGTGTGTACCACGGAAATGTCAATTTTTTACTAATTGCACATTCTGTAGATTAAAAATTATTACTCGGACATAAAATAACCTGACAGATCTAAAAAATAACTGTTAGCCCATATAAGACATTGCATTTAACTTATAGAAGTTTCTCCAATAGTTGAAGAAAGAAACAATTACATATCAAAATAACTATTTGTACCCCAAAAAAAATAAGTATGGAAGTGTACTGATCCCATGAGATCCAATAGAGCGAAGAAAGAAAGAGTAGGAATTACTTTTTGTCCCTGCATAGAAGGGAGAAGTGATTCCTATCTGCCCATCCAATTGGGATTGTGATGTGGCATGTCCATCTGCACGTATCAAGTCAAACTTTTTTGCTTGCTCCACAATTGTTGTAGCTTGGCCTAAGTGAGGTTAAGAACTACACAGATGCCACCCGGCAGTAATTTATCATTAGCCTATAATCAGCAACAACAGAAACTCCCTTTAAATGAAACAAAAGACTCAAGATATCCAAAGAAATTACTCTTAGAAGAAACATATATACTAAAAGATATTTTTCTGAGTACATATATTTGGGGGAAAAGAACCCGTAAATTAAAAGGATACTAGCATGAGCAGTTTGTAACTTTTTTCTTTCCTTCCTTGGGGGTTTCTTTTGACCTCTACCGCTTTCAGGTTCCAAAATAATTTCTTCGGAAGAATTTAGTGACCTACAAAGTTCTGAAACACAAAGGAATAAGAAGACAAGAAAGAATTTTAGTGAAGCTGTACGACCAAAATGGGACTCCCAACTAAGAAGATCCAGCAACCAATTGAGAAACACTACATGAAATATATGTTTTAATTCCAATGTGTTTTAATTCTCACATAAAGTTCCGACGATTTTCTATTCACATGAATTTATGCTTCATGATTCATTTTGGCACGGATTTCTCATTACTGGTAAACCATCTGGTACTACAATGAATTATTAAACCATTCAACGTAAAGAAATTGAGAGACAGATACAGAGAGGCTTTCTGACCTGCATGAGCCACGTACTGACTAGCCTTGATTGGCTTTTTACAAGCATTGCAACGTACCTTCAAAATCATACAGATAAGTGAATCCAAAGTACTTGCATAGATGAAAGTTTGCTAAAAATATATTTTCAACTAAGCTCAAGTAAATACTAACACAACAGCATATTCCATATTTTCAACAGCACCACATGAAATACATTTAGCTCAGGTAGCCAACTGATAATTAACACGAAAGTTCATCACAATAAGTATGTATCAAACAGAACACATCCTTTGGGGATGATGACTTGCCAAATTGATTTTAAATAAGACCAAAGATTGAATGCAACTGTGTCATCTTATGTGAAATAATTTAAAAGCAAAATAGAAAACTCTAAGATACTAAAATATCCTGTTTTACGTTCATCACAAATCAATGTTCAATTCATATCTATCCAAACCAAAAACTTCAGGTCCCTATATAACAGTAATTTAAACTACAAAGAAATTATTTTGGAAACAGTTATCCAGACTGTCAGGATTGTCTTTTACAATAGTAATTGTGGATATCATTCATATTTTACAAGATTATACAAGTGAATATGCAGTTACTGGCAATATTTTGCATATTAAAGTAGATACAAGTTCACGAATCATCATCTCAGAGCTATTTCAGGAGCTGCAAAGTCTCTCTGTCTGCCCAATATTAGGAAACATTACCAAGTTCTTTCTGCTTTTGAAACATAAACACTAACAAGTTGGCACAAATATCTAAAGAGAGAAACTTGGAGCAAAAAGAAAAGTACAACCTAGCATATAACTTGCACGAGAAATATAACAACAACACACTCCCATAACACATCACAAAGCAGTTAAACCTTATTATAAGAAAGTTCATAGACGGCATTAACTTTCTGAATCTTACCAAATGCAAATGGTCAACCATAGGTTTTAAATCAAAGACATGCATATCTGCAAAAATGAACCATCAAACAGTTAAAGAAACTTAACATCCAGCAAAACAAAAAACAAAAAAAACTTTATCAGAGAATATATAGTACAACATGATTAAATGAGACTGCATGCATCTTATAAACCCAATTCATGCAACAATGCCAGCTAACAAAGAACTTCAACTAGCCAAGTTATAATTTGACTTTTGGTTCAGTAACAGGCATGAGACAACCAATATAAAAATTTTAAGACCACCGGGTGTCGACAATATACTCTCTTCTCTTGCTCAAAAATTTTCACACGAGAATACCCATGGAAGCATTTTGGATTACCAACAGCAGCATGCTAATGGATAATACTCTTACAAATATTTTTCCCACGAGAGTGTTCAAGTGAGTCAATAGACAACAAAAGACACTTTACTGATAACACCGTAATGGTCTGGACTAAAAACATAATCGTCGCTACCCTAGGGCTCTAAGAAATGCAAATTTTGTGAAATCAAGTATGGCAAAGTCTAAGAAATGAAAGGAGAAATGTAACCTTTTGATTATTTTAAACAGGTAGGCTTTACACAGCATAACCTTAGTGGTTCAGTTCAAGGCTTCACTTGTAAGACTATCATTAGAAGTAAGAGGAAGTAGAAGATACCATGATAGAAGAGATATTGAACCTGTAGTTACTCAGCATTTATCAGATTTTATAGGTTTTTATATTTCTCTTCTCCTTATATTGGGCTGTCACCTATACACATCATTAATATAGAATATTTATGCTTCTTTCATGTCCCTGTGTTCATCACTCTATCTTTGAAAGAATGACACTGGTTTTAGAATTTTTCCCTCTTTAATATGGTTGCAATTTTTTAAAAGGTACATATGTATTGTTCTTTTTCATTTTCGTTTCAAATCTATCAACTCAAATAAAACACCCACCCTAAAATATCTGATCTGAATCATCCTATCATTAATACATTTTGAGCTGTGTATAACTTTGCAGAATTTATATCTGACCTATGTTAACTAAGCAAATCTCCACTGATAGCTTCATCTTCACAAATAGAAAAGAGACCACATACCTTCTGTGTGTTACTGCATGCAATCTTTATTAAATTCAAAGGACAGTAAAATAGTACTAATGCACATGAATACATCATGAATTGTATCTCAAGTTAAAAGAACAGAGAAATAACCTTCTTCGTCAAGCAAATTTGCTTCATCTGCATCACGTAGTTCTCTATAAATGTATTGAGTGCCTAATTTATGATGGCCAACTTCCTCTGCCCAAACAGTTAGAAACTATGTAATGAGAAATTTGAAAGAACCAATTAATTATTACATAACAATAGAGAATAGACCTCAAAGCAATATAAAAACTGATATTAATTTTCTTACGATATCCTCTCACTAGAATTGAAAACAATAAATGGTCCCACATGAAGCTTTTAGATTTCTTGATTAATAAATTTTGTAATCAGATTTATAATTTTATAACCCACTCCATTTCACAAATGATTTCTAAATTTTTAATAATCAAATACTTAACATATAACCATGAATTACGTAAACAACTAAATCTTAACTGCATCAGGATAACCATTTTTTTTAGAGATTTGAGAAGCCAAAAGTGTTGCTTGAAATATTACCAAGTAATTATTCTACATCTTTCCAGTTTTCACTAATATTTCTTCTTTTAATGTAATGTCATTCTCTTATTATGTAGTAAAGCTTAACTGCATCATCTTACCTACAGGACTAAAGAGCACAGTATGTGCAGAACATATTAGAGCACATGCAATGCAAGTCATAAAACCCATAGATAAACAAAACATCTCGTAATACCTGTTATAGTTTGTGAGAGACTTCCTGCTTCAAGAAGCCTCGCCATGACTGCCATTCTCCCACTTCCAATTGAGCATACCATTGAATAAAATATTATGTGTATCTGTAAACTAAAATCAGCAAGCATTTCCAAAATTGGAACATATAAAGCCATAATAACACAAATTCTAGCTGCATTGCCCTGAACATATTATACAACAACACCTAGCACAAGACTCAACCATCACCAAAATTAATAAAGAATTTCTCCTTCCCCTAATTAAAAATCGCCAAAATTAATAAAGAAGAACAAATAAACAAAGCAGCATAGCTAGTCAGGACCTGGAACCTACATCTCAAGCTGAATCCAGCTTCCAAATTAGAGTACTAACATACAAAAGTACGACACCGATTTACAAGCCTGAGCTTCTAGATTAAGTATTTGCTTGAGATAATATCAAATCATCGAATCATGTCAACCGTGGCACTTGCACCTCTTTATGTTTCCACCACATGTTAATCTATTTCTCAAATCAATTAAGGCTTTCAGATGAGAAACATTAAAAGCTATGGCACATTACTCTGCATGCTTAACCTTTAATAGAGTAATTGCTTGACATACATAACATATACATACACTCACATAAATGTACCAAAGCCAAAACACACATACACTGATCGGAATTGAAATAAACTCACCTCAAGCAATACAAAAAAAAACAGTAAATCCTCCCAAACCACACCAAATGTAAAGCCAGGACTGAGAAATTCTGAAAATTTGAACCAAACTTCAACCTCGATGCAATGTGTGCAGATTTGGGGTGAGTAACGAACTAAAACCATAGCAATGGCTGAAGAAACGCTAAAGGAGTGTTGGCTTTTACTTTTATGAACAAAAATACAGATTAATCTGCATGCTTGAACTTATATAAAGAAATTACATATACATTCTCTCGCATATACATACCAAATCCAAAACACAAAATAACAAATCAAAATCAAAATCAGCGAATCCAAATAAAAGAACTCACCTCAGGCTATACAAAACTGCAAATCCTCCCAATCCACACCAAACGTCCAGCCACGACTGGAAAATTCTGAGAATTCAAACAAAACTCCAAAGTCAATGCAATGTACATAGAATCTAAGCTCAACGACGATCTAAAACCCGTAACAATGGCAGAAAAAAACCCTAGAGAGTCTTACCTTTCACTTCTTTATACAAAAAACTCCAAATTCTTCTTCTTCTCTCTCCTTGACAGGATTGGAGAGAGAAGATTTCAAAAACGCTTGATGTGGAATCTGATCAGAAAGATTTGTGAATTTGGTTCTGATCGATCGCTCGTCCGTTCGTTCGTTCGTCTGTTCATCTGCGGAGAACCGCGCGCGTAGTGTCCCTTATGTTATATGTTATGCGCTGCACTGTATAATTTCATTTCAATTTTTCAAAAATTACAAATAATACTATAAAATTGTGATTACTATACATTTCAGGACTTCTGTAAAATTTATAATTTCAAATTTTTGACCCCTCAAAAAAATTTATTATCACTTTTGCCCTTTTCTATTTTGCAGTTTAAACCTTCAGGTTTTTGAATTTGACGATTTTAAACCTCCAAATTTGATTTGATTTAACTTTTATGTTTGCTCCGTTTATTTGAGCCGTTAAAATTTTACACGCGGCAATGTTACTGGTAAGGTGGCGATCATGCATGGCTGTAACTTCCTAAAATTTCGACTTGATTTACTTTTATATTTGCTCTGTTTATTGGAGATGTTAAATTTTACACGTCCTTGTTTTATTGTTTAGGTGGCAATCGTACGTGACTGTAACTTTTTGTTTTTTGCCAAAGTAACACTCGAGGCAGAGTATTTCTTGTTGTCTTCGATAAAATTATAATTTCAAAATTTGACACCTAAAAAAAACTTATTAGCATTTTTGTCACTTTTGTCATTTTCTATCTTTGCACTTTAAATAAACATTCAATTTTAAAAATTGGTGGTTTAAACTTTCAATTTCGAGTTTATTTAACTTTTTCGTTTGCTTTGCTTATTTGAGCTGTTTACACTCAGCAATCTTAGTGATAAGGTGGCAGTCATGCATGATTGTGACTTCCTCCAAGTTTGAGTTGATTTCCTTTTTATGTTTGCTCCATTTATTTGAGGAATTTAAATTTTTTTGCAATAACGTTCGATATAGAGGTTTTCTTTTTGCATTTGATAAAATTATAATTTCAAATTTTGACATCTCGAAAAGTTTAATTTGCGCTTTTACTCTTTTCTTAATTTGTACTTAGACCTTCAATTTTTCCAATTTGGCTCCAAATTTTGTCTGAATTACCTTTTCTATTTGCTTTGTTTATTTGAGCCTTTAAAAGTTTATAGACAGCATTTTTATTGTTAAGGTTACAATCATATGTAGATGTAACTTCCTCCAAATTCGAGTTGATTTATTTATTATGTGTCCGCTTCGTTTATTTAAACGGTTGAGGCTTACACATGAAACTATTATTGTTAAGATGGCAATCATATTCATTTTTCTCATCAAATTAACATTCGATGGAGTATTAGTCAGGCATCTTTCTTTATGTCTTCGATAAAATTATAATTTCCAAAAATAACACTCGAGAAAGCTTAATAGCACTTTCGCCCTTTTTCTAACTTACATTTTAAACCTCCTATTAACCTTTGGTAGTTCAAATCTCAAAATGCTGAGTTGATTTATCATCTTCGTTTATTTGAGCCATTAAATTTACATACGTTTTATTGTAAATGTGACAATCATAAATGACTGCAACTTTCTAAATTTAAGTTTATATGCTCTTTCTTTTTGCTCCATTTATTCGACTGTTATATTTTATGCCGTGCAAATTTATTATTAAGTTGGCGATCATGTATGACTGTAAGCTTCATTTTTCATTAAACGTTCAATACAATATTTTTCTTGCTACTTTAATAAATTTCAAATAAGTGTAATAGATTTTATCATAATTTTGATTGCAAAAGGACTATTGAGCAAACTAAGGGTAGTAATTTAATGTGATTAATTCATTATGGTCATTAAAAAAATTATAATCTTTACGTATAAATTAAATGAATCTATTAATTAAAATTAAACATGACGACATTTTTGTACTCATTTAATAATATTTAATTATATGAAAAAGTTAAGAGGGATAGAAAATTATGAATTAAGTGAATAGTTATGTTCTAGTTTTTAGATTCAATTTTAAATCAAAATTATTTAAACAATTCTAATACATTTTTCTTTAAATAATAAATAAATAATTTAATTTAACTAAGTCACACACCATCATACTCCAGATTCCAGTCATATCGAATTGAACCTTCATATTAATTGGTAACTTAAATACTAGTATAAGTAAACATAGAGTTAAAAAATAAAAATAACAATATTTTTTACATTAAACTTGTCTTATTAAGGTGGTGTTAGCTTCACATATTCATAATATTGTATTTTTAGTTAAATTTCGAAAATCAATATTTTAGAAATTATACTGATTATTATATATGGTTGATCCAATTAAATTCAAAAAATCATAATTCTTGTATTTCGTTGGTTATTAAATTCCTTAAATAAGAACTTCTAAGCATTGAAACGAGAATCCTGATTTTCACATTTATAAGAATCATAATTCGACAAAATCACGATTCCGTTTAACTTTGTGAACTAGACGTGAGAATTTAACATTTTTTTTGTTAAATTTCGGGGTTCTTGCTTTGATTATATTAACCATATGTCACCTAAATTATAACGATTTGATTCCAATAAATCCAACTAAATTTATAGTAAATCATCCGTATTTAGGTTTAATTCCTATTTTAGTTCTCAAACTATTGTCAAAGTATCATTTGCTCCGTTAAAAATGAAAAATGTCAATTTAATACCTAACATTACATACTTAGTGTTACTACCGGTCCAATAGTTAAAATCCCGTGAAATATCCCACATTTTGCGATATGTTCAATTAAATAATTCAAAAATTAAAAAAATAAACGCGACATCCTAATTTATGAAGAATACACAAATTTTTCCAACATATTTTGATTTTTTCCAAAACAGTTTAATTCTAAATTATTTAATAAAAATTTATAGTAATTTTTCATCATCTCGCAACACATGGTAATATTTAACGGAAAAATAAAAAATGACACTACATATAACATTTTGTACTAAATATCACTTCGGGCTATTTAGAAAACAAAATAATATTTTAATTATAATTAAGATTAATCCTAAATTTGATTTGAATCATTATAAATAATTGCGTTAAAAATATTATAAATTTGAATTGTTACCTAATAAGGTGGCAATTAGTAGTGGGAAGAATTTGTGTTATTTTCGGCCGCCGCCCCTTTGCCCCAACAACAAATCCTACTCTTCCGCGTTTATTGAAATTTTAATGTCACAAAAATAATTACATTTTAAGAAATTATGATTTATTATTTTTGACAGTTTGGAAAATAAATTAATTCACTCTTTAATATATTATTTTTTAAAATTTTATATATTATAGGTCACCAACCATAAGTATAAAAATTATTATAATTTTTTTTTTCATATTAATTAGGTAAGGGATAATACCTTTTTCTTAAAAAAAAATATGTAATTCAATTTGATTCGGTTATTTTTTAACTCCCAAAATTTTGATTAAATTTTTTATTTTATATGTTGAAAGTATTATAAATTATACGAATTTTTTTTTTTTTTTATAGAAGGGATTTAACACTCTATATATGACATATGATATTATTTTAAGAATTTATTTATTTTAATAATTGATTTTTTTTTCAAAACATTTTGTATAATTCTAGTAAATTTTACTTAAACCTTATTTGGAGTTAAATTTCGAGGAAATGGTTTATCGATTTCTAATCAATATTTTGAAAAAATTTCACTCACATGCATTCCCAAAAATCCATGGATTGCTCCAAAAATCATCCTTTCAAACCCTAATAATTAGGATCAATTACACTTTTCACTCAATTCATCAGGTTTACAAATATTTATCTCGTTAATTTTTGTGGATGCCTAATTATGTTGCTTATTGTTACTTTTAGGTAGCCTTAAATATAAATTTTAACCCAATTTACCCAAGAACTCAGTTTTTATACTTTAGATAGTAAAAGAAGAAATAAGAATTTGAAAATAAAATTTGAATTAATGGCTAATGAAAAATTATAAAATTGTAAGAACCCGGATAAATGAATTAGTGTGTAACCAAACAGCAGAGAAAGTAAACGAGGACAGAAATAAACCCAAATCCAAACACAACCAAATTTCGATACGAACAAAGAGCAAATCTCAGACTGTCACTATAAAAAAACCCTTTCCAGTTTGCATTTTTGCAAATCAACAATCCCTAGTTTCTTCGTGATCTCCGTCTCTCTCTCCCTCCATTATCTCTGTTCCTTCACAGAATCTCAGATCTATATTCATTTTCACCAATGGCTTCCGTTACTGCTGCTTCCCTCTCCATGACTTCTTTCGCCAAGCTCAATCACAGTCAGGTAACTGTTTTCTCAATCTGTGATTTGATTCGTGTTTTATCCTCGATCTTTCATGACCTTTGATGATTTTGAAAGTTTTTGTGTATTTGTAAAACTGTGATTTGCGATTGAAGATTTTGGATTCGTTGTTTGTAGATCTTGTAGTTTGGAACGCTGGAGTGATTTTGTACGTTTTCGGTTTTGATTTTGTTAACAGTTTGATTTTTGACGAATCAACGAAATGCTTTTTTTTTTCTTTCTCAGCATAGGTTGAAGAAAGACAACTTGCTTTTCTCTTATTGGTTTGGAAAACTTGATGATTACTATTGGTAGAAATGTTTGTGGATTTTTTTTCTTCTTATTTTTGGTTTAATTTTCTCATGAACTACATAGATCTGCAAGAATTTTGACATGAGAAACAACTTTTCCAAAATAAGTAGATGTTTGTGTTGATTAGTGTTTGCTTTTTATATTTAGCTCTCTTACTTGGCGAGCTAAAATCATACACACACACACACACACACACACATACATATATGTATATATAATCTGTTGATGTTTGACTTCGTATTGTAGCAATTGTTTTTGTGTGAAACTTTTGTGTTTCAGGATATGGTGAATTCTGTATTGTTTCTTTCAAGTTATATTGTACACCGATATTCATATGTTTCGTGTGATCAATTCTCTTACAGGCAGCTAGCAGAGTCTCTAATCTGAAATCAGCCTTTCTTCCTACCAATGGGAAGAGCTTTCCATCCCTTAGGTTGCAGACAGCAACAAGCTTCCGTGTTTCCTGTGCAGTATGTTTCTCTACTACCTATGCTTTATAGTGCGTTTCTTCCGCCTCAACGTCACCATAAGGATTCTCTAATTAATTGCATGTTATTCAACACTAGTGTTACTCTTTTATATTACATTGGCTTCTGTTTGTGAGGAAAGAACAAAAATATCAGGAAACAGAGATATGATATGTTGCAGTTGTTTACTTGCAACTTATGTAGTCCTGATGAAGCAAATGGACTAGTCAATCCTAACCGATGTTGTTTATATTTCACATTGTTACTTGAAATGTTCAGTTTGATCATTTACAGATTGATGTTGATTTTGCTGTTTACAATTTGGGAAAGTACTTTCACAGTATACTTATATTTCATCATAGTTGTTCATTTTCAAAGAATTTTGGGGTAAATATTTCTTTGTAGGCCAAACCAGAGACTGTTCACAAGGTGTGCGAAATAGTTAAGAAGCAGCTCGCACTACCTGCTGATTCTGCTGTCAACGGCGAGTCAAAGTTTACTGCACTTGGAGCTGATTCTCTTGATACAGTATAATCCTCATTCTACCCCCAAACTACTCCTACCTTACATTTTCGGAACAATGTAGTATCTTTGTCATTTACGGGTATAAAATGATACAGGTTGAGATTGTGATGGGACTGGAAGAAGAATTCGGAATCAGCGTGGAAGAAGAAAGTGCTCAGAGTATTGCCACAGTTCAAGATGCAGCAGATCTGATCGAGAAGCTCATTGAGAAGAAGGGTGCGTAATCGCATTGTGAGGGAGAGTTAGAGTACTATGTTTCATGCTGATCATTGCATTATGTTTGTTTGTTGCTCGTGTTGACTTGTAATTGAACCTATTTATTGGACTCTTAATCGGGGTTCATCCGTTGCTTTTTTTGCCCTTTAATCAAATCAATCTTTTCGTTATCTTCAAAACTTGTTCCTTTGGTTTGTTTTTTGTTCAGTTTTTTTGTGTTAGGATACATATGGTTGCATATTTTAGAATTTTCCGGAAAATAAGAACAACACAGCATAGATGCAATTGGTGATTGCAAAATCATCCTTTAGCTCTAGCTTGGCATTGATATATTTTTGACAATAGCTGTTTTTAGATAGTCAAAAAATTGGCAAAATTGTATTTGTTTATGCTTTATGAAAATGGCTTCTATAGAAAGCCTTAAATTATTCAGAAACATAATTTTTAACTTAATTGTTATAATAAGAATTATTAAAGTTGACTTACTTCTTATTTATAAAATAATTTTGATTTATATTGGGAAAATGAATAAGTTTATGAGAAGTACATTATTTGAAAAGAAATGTATTCCAAATTTTATAGAAGGAATTGTTGATAACTAATGAAACAAGCATTAACATCTGCAAAAGTTGGAAATCCTACAAGAGATTGATGAATAAAATGTAAAATCAATCCCTATTTTGATTTATATTTTTGAAAACTACAAATAGTCAGTAGTGAGAGTCTTGAGTTATTAACATTAATTTGTACTTCAATATAAATAAAAGCAAAATTCCAAATTGTTTGCCAAATTTAGACGCAAATCTTGTTCAAATTCTACTCAAACTGAGCTTCCCACTGCCTCTCTACAATCAACATCACAACACCATGGATTCCGCCAACGTTTTGGTGAGTAACTCTTCAAAACATAACCCTATCTTCTTCGTTTGTCATTTTCTGTCCGTTTGCTTACTGACAAAACTGAATTCGGAATTTGTTTTTACTAAATATTGATCGCCTTTGAGATTGAGGTGAACTGAAGATGTAATTACACCTTGAATTGGCTGAATATATTTGTGTTATTTTTATTTTTATTTTTTTTGTTTTAGATTGGTTCTACTTGTGCTGGCTTGGGAATGGAAACTAAGGGAGTGAGGAAGAATGAAACCCTAATTTGTGTTCCTATAATGGGGGAATCGATTGACGGAATGTTGGTTGATATGGCCAAGGCGAAAGCTAGTGGTGCTGATATTGTTGAGATAAGATTGGATAGTTTGAAGAGCTTTAATCCTTTGGAAGATCTTAAAAGTTTAATTAGAGAGTGCCCTTTGCCTACTTTATTCACTTACAGGTTTGTAACTGTGCTTATTTGTTGTTGTTGATTAAACTCCAGATGTGCCATATTTCAGATTTGAGTTATATGTAGTCGGTTGAATATTCTTTCAAGGATTTATTTCTGTTGCTTTGAATGGATCGTAATCTGGAAATTTTTGAGATACCCAATTTATGTAATTCTAAATTGTACAAGTGAGTGAGAAGTAGTATTAGGCAACTACTTGCTCTAAAGCTCCAAGCTTATAGAGTGAGTGGTCGTCTATGTGTATTAAGATTCCCTCTCACACAAAAGCCAGATTATTACGGCCTGACACGTGGACCAACCTAGCTTAAGTTTGTGGCTAACTTTTAACAAAAATGTTGGACTAAACCTCATATTTTGATTCCACGTTCTGATAGTAATGATGCAATCATAAACTAGCTTAAGCTTTTTCTGATCCGCTTATCATATCTATAGAAACCATGAATGTGAAATTAGTGTTTTGAAGTTTCATGTCATTTCCTCTGCTTTGAGACCTGCCATGGTTCTTAAGTAATTATGATTTAGATCGAATGTGAAATAGTGGTGTTTTAAAAGGTTATAAGTATTCAACGGTCTTAAAACCTATCTATGATATATGACTGTAAGATAATATCATCATGTTATATATTTCTAAAGTACGCTAACTGCATGTGGCTCTCGCAACTGTAGGGTACTTGAGAGGTTTTCAGTGTTCAGAGTCGTGTGATTATTATAATATTGTAAAGTTCATCATATCCCCCTAAAAGTGGGTTTTGTTTTGGATTGTTTCAAAAAAGAAGTTTTAATACTGAGGAGCTTTCAAAGTTCTATACTAAGTGTAAGAAATTTGAGTTCTTTTTCATGGTTGATTATAAGTCGTTTACCTTGTTACACAATCTTTACAGAATGTTGACGAGGCCTTTTTTAAATTTATTTTTCTAGACCAACATGGGAAGGTGGTCAATATGATGGTGATGAAATCAGACGACTGGATGCTCTTCGATTAGCCATGGAGTTGGGAGCCGATTACGTTGATATTGAGCTTCAGGTTGTTTCTCCATTAAATTTTCCTTGCATAAAAAAAATAAAAAATCAAATAGCGCCATGCTATTAAAAAAAGTAAATGAAATAATATATTTCCTGGAAATAAATTGGTACTGTTAGTATATGAAAAGCCAAAGTAATTGAAGATTAAAACTTAAGCTGAAGTAATAGAAGATTTAAACTTACATATTGTAGGAACACAATGAAGGGTCTTTGAATACTGCTCTGAACATTGAGCTGTGATCGTGAAATAGGCCTATCAGAGAAAATTTTGTTGTTAATGATGCAACACATAATGATAGATTTGATTGTGAATTTTGTTGCTACATATATATCATAAACTTGGTTGTGCTTCTGTGATCTTTCATTATACTAAATGTTGTCCAGTTTATTTAGTTTATTTGCTTGAAGAGTTCAATTTGTATCATTTGGTAAATTTAAAGTCATGGAAATCAGGAAATGTGGCTTAGATTTTATATGAGGGCTAGTGGGACCCTTTAGATTTGTAAGCGGCATGGTAGTCTCATTGATTTGTTTAATTTTCAGAGGTTAGGTCTATTATTGATGGTTTTATTGGACTAGTATAGCTTAACACATACACACACATTTGATGTAATATGCATATGTGTGTGTAAATATTTGGTTTCTTCATTTATCTAATAAACTTACTATATTAGGCAATAAGATATCTCTTCAAATTGTTTGTCATGTATCAAATGCATATTCTATAACTCAAAGTCTTGTTGAAGTTTTGACAAAGAAAGAAGCGTGTGAGATATGCTCGGAGGTGTTGAACAATCATTCACCATTCTGTTTTCAGTTGGTTTATTTTTGTTGCTAAAAGTTCATTCTTGAACCACTTGTGGTTCATAATTGCCTTTGTGAAGGTTGCTCGTGAGTTCAACAACTCCATATATGGAAGGAAGCCTGAAAAGTTCAAAGTCATTGTTTCTTCCCACAACTATCAGAATACTCCCTCTGTTGAAGGTCTTGGCAACCTTATGGCAGAGATACAGGCAACTGGTGCTGACATAGTGAAAATTGCAACTACTGCTTTGGAGATCACTGATGTGGCACGCATGCTCCAGATAATTGTACATGCTCAAGTAAGCAGCGTACGTAACCTAACTGTGCTTTTAGTCATTAAAGTTTCACATTGTTTATTAAAACTTGAATAGGCAGTAGTGCTGATAAACTATGACATTAATGTCATAAGGTTCACATCTTCAGGACTGGATGTTTGTATGCTATCAGTAACTTTGTAAGCTAGGGCAGTAGCCAGCTGCCAAGTCCTGAACTTCAAATTTGAACTGACTCACAACCTGAAAGTGTAAAAATACGAGTTCTCGTCTCATAGGAATGAACTCAGTCTATGTAACTAGATGGGGAAACTCGTTAGGCCTTGGTTTCTGTGTTATGATATGAAGGAATTGGGTTACCCAAACGTTTTTGACATATACACTTAAATTTTTCTCTACTATCTTATTTCTGTTAAATATACAAAATATGCTGTCCATAATGTATTTCTCTGCACTAAGAATAGGAGGAGTACAGGGATTGTACTATATTTTCAGAGCTGCCTTTTGTTCTTCACTCATTTTGTGCAATTTGTCATATATTGTAGTAACTAATAGGCCAAGTATAATTTGGTGTATGCATTTAAAGATCCTCATATTATTAGAAGTTTGAATTGTTCCTTACTGATTTTTTCAGGTTCCAATAATAGGATTAGTCATGGGTGAAAGAGGTTTAATATCTCGGATACTTTGCTCAAAGTTCGGTGGGTTTCTCACATTTGGTACCCTTGAGAAAGGAGTTGTTTCAGCTCCAGGTCAACCAACAGTCAAAGATTTGTTGAATCTGTACAATTTTAGACATATAGGGCCTGATACAAAAGTTTTTGGCATTATTGGAAAGCCCGTTGGTCACAGCAAGTCACCTATTTTATACAACGAAGCATTCAAATCAGTTGGTTTTGATGGAGTTTTTCTGCATTTGTTGGTGGACGATGTTGCAAATTTTCTCCAGACTTACTCATCAACAGATTTTGCTGGTTTCAGGTTCAATCCCTTATTGAGCATTCTTATAGTCAAAATTTTTAGTATATTTTGGGTGGGACACTGATTGGAATGACATTGGAGTTTCTTTTCTTGTTACACATTGCTCCATTGGTATCATATATAGGATAATTTTAGCTGAATGAATATGTTTATACAACTGATTATTTATATGAACTCTGAGACAGTTTTACTCTATTTATTACTCAGTTGTACAATTCCTCACAAGGAAGCCGCAGTTAAGTGCTGTGACGAGGTTGATCCAGTTGCTAAGGTAACTAATTCTATTCATCGCAATGTTTGTCTTACTAGCTCCATAATTTTAGTTGTTGAATTGATATAATACATTATTAATACAGCTCAACTCAAGAAACAATAATGTGATTATATCTTGATCATTTCTTGCAGTCAATAGGAGCTGTTAATTGCATTATAAGGAGGCCAAGTGATGGGAAGTTATTTGGTTACAATACGGACTATGTCGGTGCTATTTCTGCTATTGAGGATGGACTGCGAGGTTTGATACGTATATCTTTGTATAGACAATTTTTATGCAATAGTGTTCTAAAACTCTCTCGTTTCATAACAGTATCAAAAAATCTTGGTAGTACAACTGATTCACCCTTAGCTGGCAAGCTGTTCGTAGTCATTGGTGCTGGCGGTGCTGGGAAGGCACTTGCTTATGGTGCAAAAGCAAAGGGAGCAAGAGTTGTTATCGCCAATCGTACATACAGTAAGATTTGTACTAACAACATGATTCTTGGATGAAGATTGAGGTATTTATCTTGTTATTTGCAGTTTAAATTGTGACTGACTTATTGACTTAATTCAAGATCGAGCTAGAGAACTTGCGGATACAGTTGAAGGAGATGCCGTGACACTGGCTGATTTAAATAATTACTATCCAGAGGATGGTATGATCCTTGCAAACACAACATCTATTGGGATGCAACCAAATGTTGATGAAACCCCAATATCTAAGGTCTGCCTTCACTTTTTTGCTGCCAATTTATCGTAGTAGTATTTAGTTTTTGTGCGCGATCTAGTCATTATACTTGAAGCATTTTGAATCTGATAAGCTACGGTTTCATGATTTTCATATCCACAGTTTGTTGTAATGGCCTATTTTTCACAATGTCAATGACATGAAACACAAGAAAGTAAACAGTTCTCTGTTTGCGCAGGATGCTCTGAGGCATTACTCGTTGGTGTTTGACGCTGTATACACCCCGAAAATCACCAGGCTCTTGAGGGAAGCAGAAGAATCCGGAGCTACAATTGTAACGGGCTTGGAGATGTTCATCGGACAGGCTTACGAACAATTCGAGAGGTTCACTGGATTGCCTGGTACGATAAATTTAGCAACCTTATCAAAATCTAGCATGACCTCGATTTAATTGGCTCTAACCATTGTTTGTTCATTTTGTTGTCCAATTGCAGCACCCAAGGACCTATTTAGGACGGTCATGGCAAACAATTCTTAAGATCACTTTTGTGGTCCTGTATGGATGCAAAATCAACTCATTACATCTGCAGATTATCTGATACAGAATGTTGGATTTTTGTACACTGAGTTTATGCCAATCGGTTGAATAGACATGTGTTCAACTCTTTTCCAGTTCGTTTCATCTTCTATAATCATGAAGAAGATAGCAATAACACGGAGTTGATGCTAAATGCTTTTACAAGTGGAGTTTTGCATCAGTATAATGTTTATAACAAAAGATGAGTCGAGCATGGCAGAGTCATCTTCAACTTCAGGTCCGACAATTGAGTCCCAAATCCTGACACCAAAAGATGCATAATAAATGGGATTAAGAGTTTTATTTTATAAACATAACATGGGCTCAACCTCAAACACCTAAAATTAAAATGGGCTCACCTTGGTTCCAACAATCATAATCCATTAAAATTACTTTCCAACTTTACCCTCATCAAATCAAAGAAATTACAAGACTCCACGTGACTCTCACGTGATAAAACACACAAATATCGGCACTGCAGCGAAACACAAGTCAAAATCATTTCTCCTGCCGCGCGCTCTTCCACCACTCTCACTCTCTCTACATTTCGCCTCCGATTACTCTCTCAAATCAATCAGTAAGCATTTTCCTTTGGTTTATTTAAGTTTTTTTGTGATTAACTTCCGTTTTTTCTACCCTATTTTGGTCTATCTTTGGTCCTAAATTGTTAGGGTTTTGTTTTGTTGATTATTTTGAGTTGGGTATTTTGCTTTGCATTATTCTGCGTTTACTTCACATGCATCGGTTTGATTGTATTTTTTTAGGTTTTGCTGTGATTTTGTGTTTCTGAGATGGGTTTTTGCGCCATTTTGGTATAATTAGGGTTTGGGGCTTCATTTGGTTTTGTTTTTGTTGCTTTTGCTTTTAGCATTGTTCTGGGTTTGCTTTAGGTGCTCGTGTTTTTATCTCTTTTAATGGATTATAGTTAGTGAAACTTCTTGTTAGTACTCCACTGAGTAAATTTGGTAGGGTTTTTGCTGCAATAAGGTATTGTTGTGATTTGGGCAATTTTTTATTTCCCTATGATGCAGTTTTTGTATGTTCGCATTCTTATGGGTTTGCTTGATGTGTGTTTGTTCCAATTACTTTCAATGTAGTTTTAATGGTCAAAAGTTAGGGGATGTCTTAACATTTCTCTTATGTTCTTTTGTTAAAGTTTGTATTGGTTTCCTATATGTTTTGTGGCATCTACTAGTTGTAAGACTCTGGTATGAGTTACTTAGTGGAGGTACTATTTGCAGCGCTTGCATTTTCTTTTCCTTTTTCAATTGATGTTTCTTTTTCAGAAATGATTCAGAGGGGTAGCAAGTTTATGCTGTGTATGTGAAAATTGGGGTTTCGTTTATGATAGGTTTTATAATCAAGGCTTTTTTTTTTCTGTTGGAACCCAAATACTGTTAATATACTATTGTGTCATAAAGAAACAAAATATTTGCGTAATCTGAGTGTAGACAAACTTTTTTTATGTAGTTTTTCAATGCTACTTTGTCAGTTTATATAAAAGATGTTTCTATTTCGTGGTTGTAAGATTCTGACTGGTGTTAAATGGTTTTAGTATCTATGAAGATATGGAGATCAAAATCTGATGTAGTAGGAAATCTGGAGGTCTTCTATGCCTGTGCATTTTCACTTGAGCTAAATTGATTGCAACAGGAGCTTTGAAGTAGCCTCTTCCTTTTGGTCTGTATGCATTAACTGAAGTTTTTTAGTCTTTTGCCTTCTGGATTTTTGATGGAATGCAACAAAGAAGAGGCCATTAGGGCGAAGGGGATTGCTGAGAAGAAGATGGAAAACAAGGATTTCATTGGAGCTCGTAAGATTGCCATCAGGGCTCAACAGCTCTTTTCTGATCTGGAGAACATTTCCCAGATGCTTATGGTTTGTGATGTTCATTGCTCTGCTGATAAAAAGGTATATGGAAATGAGACAGATTGGTATGGTATCCTTCAGATTGAACAGACTTCAGATGAGGCAATAATTAAAAAGCAATACAGGAAGTTTGCTCTCTTGCTTCATCCTGATAAAAACAATTTTCCTGGTGCAGAAGCTGCTTTCAAGTTAATTGGCGAAGCGCAGAGGGTGCTTTTGGACCGGGAAAAAAGGTCTACCCATGACATGAAACGGAGATCTTATGTAAGTAGACCAACGTCACCATATCGTCCCTCAAGGCAGGCAAGCAGATGCGCTGGTTTTGGGGTTCAAAATAGTTTGAGGAGTAACACTACCTCACCATTTACTGGCTTAAATCCCCAGCCTCAGCAGCCGCAAACACAACCTCAACCGGGTTTCTCTAAGGGCAGCCCCAAGACTTTCTGGACTGTTTGCCCTTATTGTGCTGTGAGGTACCAATACTACAGGGAAATAATCAATAAATTTCTCCGTTGTCAAGGTTGCCAGAAGTCCTTTGTTGCCTATGAAATGAATCCTGGCGTGCCAGCAGGATCTAATGTGTTTCAGTCGACAGTTCCTCAACAGAAAGATGTCCGGAATCAGGGTGCCGGCAGAGAGGAAGTTGGATCTAAGGGAAACGTTAGTGCTGGAAATTCTAAGAGAGACTCATTTTCAAACAATGGATCTACTTCTGGGGTTCGTTTGGAAAAGGTGAATCGTAAGAGGAGAAAGCAGGTAGTGGAGAGTGACAGTTTTGACACTGGAAGTAGCAGCTCAGACTGTGCAGATGTAGCTGTTAAACAGGAGGAAGTTCTTCCGACTGGGAAGAAATTCGGATCCTCTGAAGAGCAGCATGTGCGAAGATCCAATCGACAAAAGCAGAATATTTCTTATAAAGAAAATTTAAGTGATGATGATGGCTTGGTTAAGCCTCCAAAGAGGACCACGGGGAATGAATCTTCATGTGCCACCAGAGAGGAGACTGAAGGTGCACCAAAAAAAGAGGCATCCAAAATACATAAGCAAACTGGTTTAGCCGATGATGTGAAAAATCAAAAGGAGGTTAAAGATAAAGAAAATGCTTGTTTAAAAGAGAGCTTACCGAATGGGAACAAGGAAACCAAGAATGTGAGCAAAAAAGGAAAGACAGAAGAGAGTGACTGCGACAGAAGTTCTGAAGCTAATAATGATGATTCTATATCGGATTCAAGCTCGAAAGCCATTCCGGACCCAGAGGTATATGCATATCCTGATCCAGATTTCAATGACTTTGACAAGGACCGTAAAGATGAATGTTTTGCAGTTGGTCAAACATGGGCTATTTATGACACCCTGGATGCTATGCCTAGATTCTATGCCCGGATCAGGAAAGTTATCTCTCCTGGATTCAAGCTGCGGATTACCTGGTTAGAACCAGATCCAGAGGATGAGACTGAAATTGAATGGGTCAATGAGGGCTTGCCATTTTCTACTGGTACATTTATAAATGGGCAATCTGAAGACACTGAAGATCAACCTATGTTCTCCCATTTGGTTGCTTGGGAAAAGGGAAGACGTAAAGCTACTTTCAAGATATATCCAAGAAAGGGAGAAACATGGGCCCTTTTTAAGAATTGGGACATTAATTGGAAGTCTAATGTGGACAGTGAGCGAAAGTATGAATATGAGTACGTCGAGATCTTGTCAGAATATTCTGAGGGTGTTGGTACGTATGTTGCATACTTGGGTAAGGTGAGTGGGTTTGTGAGTCTTTTTTGTCGAATTGTCAAGGAAGGAATGGACATTTTTCAAATTCCACCAGGTGAATTACTCAGATTCTCCCACAGGATTTCGTCCTTCAAAATGACTGGTGAAGAGAGAGACAATGTTCCAAAAGGATCATTTGAACTTGATCCTGCTTCGTTGTCAATAAATTCTGAGAAAATCGCAGTCCCTGCAGATTCAGAAATGGAGCCTGGTAATGCTCAACCTAAAGATCCAGGTTTGAGTTCTCAAAACGTTGCAGAAGATTGTAGTGCTCCTCCAGCTTCAACCCCAGAAGCTATTGAAATTCCGGATCCGCAATTTTACAACTTTGAAGCTGATAAATCTCAAGAAATATTCCGGATTGGTCAGTTCTGGGCATTGTACAGTGATGTGGATGGCTTACCGAAGTACTACGGTCAGATTGAGAAAATTGATTCTTCACCCGATTTCAGATTACACGTAACGCGGCTTGTTGCCTGTTCACTGCCAAAGGACATGATTAAGTGGCACGATAATAACATGCCCATTTCATGTGGGATTTTCAGTATTAGAAGGGGTGAAACTGAAGCCTATACTTCTACAGGTTCTTTTTCGCATCAGTTAAAACCAGCATTTTCCGGTCAGAGGAACGAATGTGTCATATTTCCTAAGAAACATGAGGTCTGGGCAATGTATAAGAACTGGAATGCTGAAATTACATGTTTCGACTTGGAGAAATGTGAATATGACATAGTGGAAATCCTCGAAGAAAATGGTTTGCGGATAGAAGTTTTGGCTTTACAACGCGTAGATGGTTTGAACTCAGTTTTCAAGGGCCAAGTTAAAGGAGGATCTGCTGTCAAATTGGAAATCAACCGGTTCGAGCTGCTTAGATTGTCCCATCGGATTCCTGCTTTCAAGCTTACTGATGAGCATGGTGGCAACCTGCGAGACTTCTGGGAACTCGATCCTGCTGCGTTGCCTATTTACTTCTTTGCATGAATTGACTTGGCAGGTTGACGATTTGTGCCTTCTCCAAAACCAAGACCTTCTACTGATGATTGTGGTGAGTATAATAGAATGAATTGTTTGGAGAAAATTCTCAATTATCCGTTGAACTCTAGTTTCTTCGGGATTTATGTATTTAATCCTTTGCAAATACTCTTATTAGCTTAGTTACTCAGATGTAGAAATCATTTCATGTCGTAGCATATGCAAACACTCACTTTATGCTTTATCTACTTAGTTTTGGCTTCTGGCAATTTGTGCGAGTCTGACAAGTTAATACTTGATCGTTTGCAGATTGCAAAATCATGGTAAACTTTTTGGGTTTCTCGTTTCATTCACTCTTGCTCTATGTTTTTCAGTTCTCTTACTTCTTATGTCTGGTATGATCAGTTAAATCTTATTTTCCAGATGTCATTAATTTAGGGTTATGTTTGTACGGAAAATTCATTCTCAGGATTCACATTCTTTTATTCTTCTTATTTCTACAAGTTTAATTTGCATACATCTATATTTTACATATTTTATTTCGGTTCTTAATTGATACAGAAAAATATAATTACTTGCAATAACCATGTTTATATAACTGTTGTATGGTTACTGAATTCTTATTAATGATTTCTACAGAAATACAAAATATTCCGAGATAAAATAAACACGTAGAATACAGACTGATTACAACATAACATCCTTTTTCTGGATGAAGATCATATTTGCTACAACGCGTGATATACATAGGAACAAGAACATGATATAGTAGGATTGCTTGTTTTATTTTTTCTCGTAAACTATTTGTCGAATGACATTTA
>JAYMTB010000033.1:0-22614 GCA_036897585.1 Francoa sonchifolia | reverse complement strand
TGATCGGGCTTTGACCGGGCCAGGCCGGGCTTCGGGCTTTTTGCCCATGTCTAATTTAGCACCACTCAAAATAGCAATTTAAATTTTCTCCGGTCAAATCAAAATTCTAAATAGCTCCCTTGTATAATTACAATGTTGTCCCAGTAAAAAGCTCATAATGACCATTCCGCTCCTAATACGTATAATTACAATTTTGTCCCAGTCAAAGCTCATAATCACAATTCCGCCCCCTAGCATGTGTAAATTACAGTTTTGTCCAGCAAAAAACTCATAATCACAATTGTGCCCCTGATAGGTATAATTACAGTTTTGTCCCAACAAAAAGCTCATAATCACAATTCCACCCCTAGTACGTGTAATTACAATTGCACCGCTGATATACGTTTAAATTACAATTGTGTCCCAACAAAGACTCATAATTACAATGTTGTCCCAGAAAAAGCTCATAATAACAATTGCGCCCGGGACGTATAATTACAGTTTCGTCACAGCGAAAATTTATAATTACAATTTTGGCCCACTAAAGATGTTTATAATTACACTTATGCCCCTGGTAGGTATTATTACAGTTTTGTCCCAAGAAAGCACATAATTACAATTTCGACCCAGTAAAAGCTAATAACCACACTACCCTGGAACGTATAACTACACTTCTGTCCCACACTTGATCCCTGGTACGTGAACCAAAATTTTGTCCCAGTAAAAATCTTATAATTACATTTTTGCCCCTGATACATGTAATTACAGTTTTGTCCCAGTACAGTTGTGTAATTCCATTTTTGCCTCTGATACAGGTAATTACAATTTTGTCTCAGTACAAGCTAAAATTACAATTGTGCCCTTGTACGTGTAATTCCATTTTTGCCCCTGATACAGGTAATTACAATTGTCTGTTAATTACAATTATGCCCCTGCCAGTAATTACAATTTTACCCCTGATACGTCACAGTTACAATTTTCCAGCACAATATTATAATTACATTTGTGTCGCTGGTACTTTAATTACAATTTTGTGCCAGTAAAAAGAAACATATAATGACAATTGTGTCCCTGATATATAATTTCAATAGTGTCCCAGTAAAAAAGCATATTACATTTGTGCCCCTGGTAAGTTTAATGAATCACTCATACTAGATCTCCATCTTTGCTTTTGAGTTTGACATTTGTGGTTATCAGGAGATGATGCAAATGTAAATGCAAATCTGACTTCTTTCTGCTAAATAAATCCTAAATCCTAAATACCTCCTAGGCCTACCTAAAGCCAAAGTGGGATCACATGCATTTTAGAGAACCATGATATGTATATTTATACATGAATAGAAAATAATCATACATGGAAAACCTTATTCAATCAGCAATCACGAATGCTTAAAGTCGCTCTGAGCAGCATAGAGGTCGGAACCAAAGAAGCATCTGTGAATTAAGCAGCAAAAAATGTATGTAATAAACAAGCTACATATATTTTAGGATATAAGAAAACTGAAAAACCTGTTTGTGAGAGCATGTTGCTGCCATTGCAATTTCCTCATTCTGATCAATGCTTCGGTAGTCTGCAAACACGCAGTATATGGTTAATATATAAAGCAAAATTCAAACCACATACCTTTCATCATCGGGATATCTGCAGTTTAAAAAAGATTCAGTCAATCACGTATCTTTATCATCGGGATCTCTCATTAACACTTTCCAGCCGAGCTTGTGCTCCAAATCAGATTTTACCAAACAGAGGACCTGTCTTTAGGCATAATCAAATCCAACCACATACCTTTATCATCGGGGACCTCTTTGAAACAGTTTCCAGCCGCTCACCCAACAATGCATATACACAAAAATTCATTCAAACACGTACCTTTATCATCGGGAACCATCTATCTTTTCCGAATACCAGGGAATCCAAAAGAGAATGTAGCAACAAATCCAATCCTTGTACAACTTTAAATTGGTTTGATATTTTTTTCCCAACAACCGAACAGGAGAAAAGAAAAGTACCTCCAAATTGCTCTTCGGGTTGAAAACGAGGCATTAATGAAAGAGCATTACCCCCGCCTGTGAACATTACACACCAATGCGACTTTGACTTGTAAGTCCTAACTCCTATAAAATGCATTTGATTCCACTCTGGCTTAACTATAGTAATATAAATATAAATGTAAACAATGTATAATATCAGTATAAATGTAAGCAAACTAACTGAGTTTAGAAGAATAATTGTAAACAATTGCAATCCATATGCAACCTTTCTCATGAGTTCTTGACATTGGCATCATGCCTATCAACACCTGAAAGCAATTGCTTCTTTAACAACCTGCGAACGATAAGTACATAATAAATTAGAATAACTCAAGAAATTACAAGGACGTATCATTTGCTACACCCACTGTTGTGTCACATACAGATAGCAAAAACATCATGATATTTTTGCATCAAAGATAAACATCTACAAATTTAATCAGGTCCCATGAAAGCTAACAACAGTGTTATAAAGGAATGACAAACAACTAGCTAGCTCTCACATTAAAACTAAACTTGAGAATCTATGCAAAGTTATATGATTCCTGTGTAACAAGATAAAAAGGAAAACATCAGGGTTACTACCTTTTCAAACAAACTGCCACATCTATCTGAATGTGCTGCTTAGACAGTTTGTTGGGGTACTGATGCGCTATATAATTTTATATAAATGTACGGAGTCAAATTTTAGTATAGAAAAACAAATAAGGATATGTTATACCCACAAAGATTGAAAGATTAAATTACTAAATACTGTGTTAATAAAAATTTATTTTTAAGAGTTTAAGAATTAAATATAAACTAACTAAGCAAAACGAGTTCAGAATTGATCAAATAGAATTAATGATGTGAAGGAAACCTAGAGTCTTGATTTCACCAAACTATCAGTTATGATTTTTAGTCTTTTTAATATCCCCAAATCAGTTTTCTCCGAAGTATAAGTCAAGAATCCTTATTTAATTCTACCATCTCTCTTGAGTGCAGGTGAATCTATCATAATTTAACTGACCCGATATCTCTATTCAACATTAAGTTAATAAAAATGCATTCGGTTCTGTGATTCTCCCTAAAGATTTCAGAATATTGCCCATCTAAGATTGCTAACCCTAAATACCTAACTATTTCATGGATAATCAAGCCAAATAAAGTATTAAAAACAACATAACATAAATAATTTAAGGAAAAAGATTTCAATGAAAATATAATAGAAACTTCAAATCATAATTATCAAGTTTGTTACATCAATCATCTAGAATGAAAGTTTAGTTCGTGCTAGAATAAATCAAAACAAAAACAAAACATGTTCATAGTCATAGTCATCAAAAGATAAGGAAGAAAAACTCGTGGGGAAGCTATCGATTGTTGATCCACGACTTCCTTCCTCATTCTCTTCCCAAGTCTCCTTCAATCAGCCGTCCAAAGATCCTTAATGGCGCCAGTGGATGGCGCCGCGGTGTCATACCCTTACTCATTCGAGTGATTTCCAACAATTCTTCAACCGTTTTGATCCCTTTTGAGTATGGTTTACGTCTCTTCTTCATATTCCATCAAAATGCTTCCGAATACGCCAAATCTTCGGTACTTTCGACGTCCTATAACAAAATAGAGGAAACATAAAATAGGAACCTAAAATCTTGATAATTAGCATAATATTAAGCGTAAAGAGTATGGACAAACTATGATGAAAATCAAGCAATCTGGTACACAGAGCAAGACACATCCTTTGCATTCAAATCTCCATCAGCTATGCACTGCTGTAGCTTTTGCCCGTATATTTCCAAAAGTAAAAGAAAATATCAGCAAGGTCCATAACCAAATCAATTTGTGATTGATACATATATTCCACTTAGAGTTTCTCCAGGAAATTTAAAGAAAACCAAAAAAACAACAAAGAGAAAAGGAAATTTCAGACAATTTCATAACAAAATATAAGAAGTGCTATTGTTCCTTCTTACCACTCCATCTTAAGAAACATAAGGCACACAGTTTTGTAGTTAAAATGCACATTATATATTTTTCTGTCCTTTTATGTCAATTATTAAATTATTTCACTTGGTACAGCATAAAGGAAAATTTTACCATATGATTAAGAATAAATTGAGTGATGATCTTTTATATGATGATTTCCATGATAGACAAATTCAAGAATGAGATATTAAAGACGGCACACATTATGACAAACATATTACCTTCAGGTATACCGCTGGCCATCTGTGGATCGAAATGCAAATCCTCACAGAGATCTTGCACAAAGGCTGCCTTTAGTTTGATACACCTTTAAGGGGTGACATCAAGAGTAACGACTTCGGCTTCATGTTTACCTAGGCCAGATATATTCCTCAATTGACTCAATGCAACTGACCACAATAAAAAAGATGATAAAATAAAGGTTATTTAGGCCCCAAAAAGAAAAAAGCACCAGCAAGGTTATGCATACAGAAAATTTTCATCAGTGGAGTACAGTGTCGCCAATACTAAGAAATGCAATTCTAACACAAGTTTACGATAAGCACCATAGATTTTATCAGCAGTTGTTGTGTGCACGAAGGTGACAACTTTTTCATATACGACACAACAAGATCAATTTTATTATATTAGATACACCTGAGAAAATTCGAAAAGTTTGATTCCATGGGATCCCAGATCCCAGATCCCAGATCCCATGGTGAATACAAATGGTATTAATGGAAGTTTAAGGTTGGGTTAGGGTTTTGAAAATATGGACTGGGCCTGATGAAGGCCCAATACAAGAATTATTTTTCACCTAAAAATCTAAAATAATTAATAAAGTGTATAGTAAAATAACATAAAAGTAGAATTAATTGCATCATAAATTTGTACATTAGAGCATTGAATATTGTTTAATCATTTTGTTTTAGCCTCATTCATACATTCCTTATAAGTATTTGTATTATATATGTATACATGTATCTCTATTTTTTGAGGAACATAGATTTGCATATCTTCTAATGGCTGCAGTAAGTAAGATTAGAAGCTTGGCCATGGAAACCACTGAAACAGGCGGAGACACCAAGTTTGATGATGATGGTCGCCTAAAACGAACTGGTATATCTATCTTTATTAACTTCTTCATTCTTATAATCTTTTCCTAGGCTACAAACATTCCTCAAAATCTCATTATTTAAACATTCAAAAATATTTCAACTTTAGTAGACATTTTATTTTTTTTAAAAACATTATTTTACCAAAAAATATTTAAAATTTCAGTGCTCCAGTGTTTAGGTTTAGGGTCAGGGTTTATGATCTAATGACATGTTGTATACAGGGACATGGGTGACAGCAAGTGCACATATAATAACAGCAGTTATAGGGTCAGGAGTACTGTCATTAGCATGGGCCATTGCTCAGTTGGGTTGGGTTGCTGGTCCTCTAGCTTTAGTCCTCTTTTCTCTTATCACATTCTTCACTTCGGCTTTGCTTGCTGATTGTTATAGGTCACCTGACCCTATTTCTGGCCAAAGATGTTATAACTATAAGCAAGTTGTTAAGACTAATCTCGGAGGAGCAAAGTACAAATTTTGTGCAATTGCTCAATATACAAATATCATTGGAGTAACTATTGGATACACAATCACTTCCGCAATTAGCATGGCGTAAGCTTCCATAAAATTCCCCGATATTCGTATGTGTTAATCTTTCAGCATTATAATCTGATGTGTTTTATGTAACAGGGCAGTTAAGAGATCAAATTGCTTCCATTATAATGGTCATGATGATGAATGTAAAGTATCACCCAATGTTTTCGTGATCATCTTTGCTGTTGTAGAGATTATTCTGAGCCAAATACAAAACTTTCATGAGCTATCATGGCTATCCATTCTTGCTGCTGTTATGTCCTTGGCTTATTCTCTTCTTGGTGTTGGTCTTTCCATTGCCAAAATTGCAGGTAAGCCTTCATGTATAAACCTATACATACATATATAGATACATACACACACAGGATATATTGTTGATGGGTTTTGATTATGGTGTTATAAACAACTATTGACAAGTCATGGTGCCTTTGCAACACTATAGAAATCGTCATTGTAACAGCTTCACTCTACAACCTTGAATTTCCAGCATAAGTGATTGATTTTCATGGTATTAGAACATTAGATTCTGAGTTTGGACATCTTCTCCTTCAGTTTTTTCAGTCACATCACACCTTATATTTAGTGCAATCTAAATCAGTGAGTCGCACACTTTCGCATGAGAAAAGGGTTATATATATGTAGACAACACATGACTCCAGAAACTTAAACATTAAGAACAATCATTTGTCTCGTATAATATTAGACATGAAGTCTACAATTTCAACCTCAGCGGTTCAATTAATCGTATATTCAAAAGAAGGGTGTCTAAACATGATGGTGCTACTTACAAAATGATGAATGTTTGAAGGAGGGGCACATCCAAAGACAAGCCTAACAGGGGTAGCCATTGGAGTAGATGTGACAAGCTCCGAAAAAGTTTGGAGAACCTTCCAAGCCCTTGGGAATATTGCCTTTTCCTATGCCTACTCTGTTGTCCTCATTGAAATACAGGTATCTAGCTACAATCCTAAGTCAAATATTTCTTACTTCTTAGACCTTTCCATCATACTGAAGTGACAAAATTTGAAATGCAGGATACACTAAAATCAAGCCCACCTGAAAACAAAGCAATGAAGAGAGCCACATTTGTTGGAGTTTCAGTCACCACTATGTTCTATATGTTATGTGGACTCTTAGGTTATGCATCATTTGGGAAAAATGCACCAGGCAATTTTTTAACAGGATTTGGGTTTTATGAACCCTTTTGGCTCATTGATTTTGGCAACATTTGCATTGTTGTCCACCTTGTGGGAGCTTATCAGGTATTTTCACCTCATAGTTTAAACTGAATTCAGTTTAATCTGTGTTCCATCAAATAAGTACTAAATAGATCTAGACCATTAATGATTCCAATGAAATCACAAACCATACTTCTTGTGTTAGTATTAAGTCATTGAAGACAAAACTGAGTGCAAAACAATGAGGTCTGGCTCAGTCAAAAATGTATCAGAGTTGTGTGGATTCTATTTCATGTGAGTCATCAACCATAACGAGAACATCAGGGACTAAACATGAAAAACATATGATAACTCAGGTCAGCTCAAACAATTAGTGTTTGTGAGTACCACCACACTGTGTAAGTTGGGAGACATTTGTGCTTTATAGTATTAAATTTGTCAGAGATTTGGGACAGTACAAAAAGTCTTTCTCAATTCATGTGGATGATTTCTTATTATGGATGTATAGGTATTTTGTCAACCAACCTTTACTCTGGTGGAAACATGGTGCTCCCAAGGATGGCCAGAAAGCAAATTCATAACTAAAGAATATCCGCTCAACATTCCATTTTGTGGTATTCTCCACGGAAATGCGTTCCGGTTGATTTGGAGAACAATATATGTGTTATTATCAGCTGTGATAGCCATGATATTTCCGTTCTTCAACAGTGTTCTGGGTTTACTTGGAGCACTATCATTTTGGCCATTGACAGTGTATTTTCCTATAGAGATGTACCTTTCCAGGACAAAGGTTTCAGCAGGTTCTGTCACTTGGATTGGGATGAAAATCTTGAGTGGAGTTTGTTTGGCAGTGTCACTTATAGCTGCTGCTGGATCCATTCAAGGAATCGTCACTGATCTCCAATCCTACAAGCCTTTTAAAATCACTTCTTAATTTTCGTTGTATTTCTAGAATCTTAGAATAACTGTGCACCCATGATACATATTGTATGTTTTTATGGTGTGAGCAGTTAGAACTCAATATCCTAAGAGATTGAAGTTTTTTAATTTTCTAAAAAATATTTCTTATGCTCTCTGGTCATGAGAATCGAACTAGGATTCGAACATGGACAACCACCAACTCAGCCACTAGATCAACCCATTGGGGTGCACAGATTGAAGCTAACTAAGCATGTATTGTGATAAGTTGCTCTAGGTCTAAAGAGATTCTATGAGAATTCCTTAGAATACAACATACACTAGGCATGAAAAAGGCTGCATCATAATATGTTACAGATATTGATTAAAACATGTCACTGATATTAAGAAGAGTGTTAAAACATCACACTGATTTCTTGCTAACAAAATATGTATACATTTCAAGGATAGAATAAACAAGAACAAAGAAAGTATATGTACTTGTAGTTTTGAGAGGATGGTATCCGAAATAAGCCTTCAGTTCACTCGAGGAGCTATTTGAATCCTTTCATCTTCCAGAAGTGTGTATGGGTCAATATATTGGGGCGATGATATAGGTGTTTTGCTGCCATCATGGACAAAAGTTGGTCCGAAGTACTGCCAGTAAAGAAGAAAACAAGGAGGAAGGAATTTAAGGACTGTATTAAGAGACATGAAGTCCAAGGGGCGATTTGAGATAAATCCTTACAAAATCCAAACATAAAAGCCATGGAAGAGATAACTTACTAAGTAAAGAGCAGAAAAGAATGCTACAGTTGTGAGAATCAACGGCCAGAATCCCAGAAAGAATGTTCCTCCAATTGTTAGTAGAACTTTAGCACGCGGAATTAACCCCTGAAATTGTAGACAATGTAAGCTCATCTCTATTTACATGTGCACACTCATGCACTCCATACACATAAGAAACAATTAGAACAATTACATCTTGCGTGTAAAAATTAGTATACCAAGTGGAAACATAACTCTCTATTCAACAGTTAGCTCATATGTTAGTCTTATTCTCTATATGTTACGAAATTTCATCAATTTTAGAGATATAGAAGCTAATTCTCCTTGTATATTGTTGAGAAAGAGTCTCAATAACAAAAAACCAGTATAAAAAGTTATATGTGACAAATTTTATCTCATGAGTTTATAGCAGTTTTCTTTTCTGTTTTTTTTTTAGTTAAAATTTCATAGAATATTGAAATGAATGTAACTACGAACATTACTTTGAGTCAATAAAACAAGCTACAGCAGTTAAAACAGTTGTTTGAAAAAACAGCTATGAACCTCGAGGCCTTCACTGTTCAGTGCCATTGAGCGCTCCCTTTGGTTAGCTAGGCTTTTCTCAAGTTCTGTTGAGACTGCATTTCTATTTGAAAAACCTCCATCTTCCTTAACCTTTATCTCGTCGTCTAGTCCTAAGTTGCTCCTGTTAGTTTCCTCGAGCAATGAAGAGGAACTCATACCCCTCCTCCTTAATTCCTTCATAAACAACGATTCTGGAGGTTCTTCACCTGAAAATATTTGAAACATGAGGTGCCAAGAAAAAGATTTGAACTATGTGTTATCCTATTAAGAATATGCTTAACGAGCACATTATCGTAGTTCAACAGTGTGCCTTTAGCATTCTTTTTACGCATCAAAGTGAGGCATGTGTGTCTTTAAATTTTTCTTTGTATGTTCATACAGCGTGTGTGTGTGAGTTTGTGCTCACGCGTGTGTCCAAGGAAAGAGGTTGCTTGTTTTCTTGCCAAACAAGCTTTTGTCCAAAAAAAATTCCGGAATTAACATGCAATATGCATGAAATCTATCATTGAGTTCATCACTATGCTTTTTAAATTCACCCCAGCCTTCAGTTAATGCTCTTCTTTGTTACTCAAAATCTAAATCAGCTTGCTAATATAAAACACTAAAAATGAATTTGATTATTAGAGGCATTAAGGTATGAGTGTGGTAAAAGATTCAGATACGTATGACTAGAATTAACTTTGTTTAAAATAGACACTCTTTAACATAGCATACATGGTAAAATAACAAAAACAAAAAACAACATATTTCTTCTTCAACAACCCACCAACTAAGGAAAGGGGAAAAAACATCCAACCCAACTAATTAAATTACCATTTACCTATTGGTCCAAAGTACACAGATGAGAAATTTTAGGAAGAAGTCAATAATTCAAAAGTATGCTTCAGAACGTTTGCAACCTCAATTGCGTTAGTCCCAAAAGCAATAGGGCTTAGGGTTAAAGCAGTTCATAGTAAAAAACCATACAACCACACAAAAAAATAGAAAATCCCACCAAAGCCATTGCCGCCTGAAGTGAAAGGGGCAATCAATTCTTAATACAAATCAGTTATGCTAATCACAATTACATAAAAAGAACCAAACAATCGTTCTTTACCTTTGCATTTTCTGTTTCCTTATTTCTCTTACAATCCAAACAACAAATTCACTTCTCTTTTACATCTCGTTTTCAATCGTAAGAGATTACATCAAATAAACTTTCATTGAACACCAAACTGTTGAAACCAAACCAATAATCTAAAAAGCATTAGATAAACATAAAAACTGCCACAAAATTACCATTGCTCTGATTATCACCACCATCTTGAACAGCACAACAAATCCCCAATCTCGTATTCAGAAAACCTCTGGACCTCCTATTAGAAATTTTGACCTCCCGAATCTTTCTCCTACAATCCGTTTCCAAAAAAACCGAGCTAGGTTTTCCATGAAATTGATTAAAAGTAGATTTCAAAATATGGAGAGACGCCATTGGATTATGGGCATCAAGGAAAGCAGAATTTCATGGTTGGAAATGCTTGCAGAACTGATTTTTCCATGAGGAGAAATATTGGTGTGACGAAAGGCGGAGGCTTGCCTGTGAGCGGGCGTATTTTAGCGGTGAAAACACAAATGTGATAATGTGCGCAGGTGGAGAAGGTTTAGTTTTGGGCATGTTGTGTTTGTTTGTGGTTGGAAGTGCCTTCACTCTTTGATTTGAGGGTAATTCATTGAAAGTGATATAATACATATAATATGTGTTTTTTATTAGATATGGGAAGATATTATCACTCCTTACTATAACATTATGATAATGAAGTTTGAGTAATAAAATTAATTAATATGAAATGTGGCAATAAACTTCATCTTCAAAGAAATGACAATTTTTTTTATTTGAAATTGAAGGGTTTGTATCTCTTTGTCAAACAATCAATATTGAATTAGGTAATATTGTTGCAACAAATTATGTCTTTTAGTTGCGTATCACTCCTTCCATCTAAATTTGAAATCTTTGGAATCACTTCTCGGAAGCCTATTAGTAATCTTCTATTAGGATATGTACAAAGTGTCACTGGTCGGAAGCCAAGCCTTTATTAGTTTCCCTTAAGCAACAAACTGTGGAGATGAAAATGATACATCTTACATCATATTATCCTTCCTTCTGGACATTTTAAAGTTAACAAGTCTTGATGTATGACAGGTTTCTTACAATTCTCGTGCGAGATTAAGGAAATAGATTAGAATAAGCAGAAACAAACAACCATTTAGATTCAGTAATAGAAGAACAGACGCAAGATCAGATGTCTCGAGATTTATGTACTGAAAATGGTGATGCAAGAAAGAAATCTCAAGCATATTGTTGGAAACATGAAGGAAAAATTGGAATAAAAATCAGATTGATGATCGGGTTTATAACACAATAAACACTAAGTTCCTTCATGAAAACACAGCATCAGCATATTATCAAATTTCGGCAAACTAGGAGGGACGAAATAAACAATAAAAAGCATATCAAATTTAAATTTGGTGTTGAAAATTGAACGGAGATATATCTTTCTAGGATATGGTCTTCACCTGAACGGATTGGAATGCCATCGAGGTTGCACAAGTTGGAGTGACATCGGAGACCACCAAAACAGTATCTCCCTGCTTCACAACTCCCTTTGTTTTCATAAGACCGATGGTTTTTGAGATGTTTGCTTCCATGTCGTCTGATAAATCAACGAGAAGAGGGACAACTCCCCATTGCAAATTCAGAGCCATCTGGGTGCTCTTATTGTTAGTGAATGCAAATATGGGAGGGTTTGGCCGATTGCGAGACACAAGGGATGCCATATCTCCATGCTTTGTGTACACAAAAATAGCATCCACACCAAGGTTGTTAGCTGTAGAGAAAGAATTTATAGTTACTCAACATGGATTATCAAGATGTACAAATGTGATAGAGAACTTAAGTGTGGTGTCTAACTAAACGATATCTAAGCAATGGAGGCACATCTATCAGAGAAATATACCCATTCCAACAGCAGAATTGCATATTTGCTCAGCAATGCGATCATGCAACGAGACTCCAAGTTGACGCTGATGCAGACCACTTTGTTGGTTTTCCTCACGACTCCACAGTTCCATTCTAGTGCTGGCCATCCGCAATACAGAAAGAGCCTTCTGTCCATATAATCCAATGGCTGACTCACCAGACAGCATCAGGGCATCAGCAAACTGTCTAACTGCTTCAGAAACATCTGCAACCTAATTTCATGAAAGCAGATAGTCAGATTAAAATAACACCATGTTCAATATAAGATCAAACAAGACAATTTTCCTTCAGTTGTTGCTCTATTAAGTAGTGAAAAAAAAGAGTTGTTTCTCTCTTACACCACAGAGCAAAAGTAGTGGAATTATAGAAGTGGTAAGTATATACTTCAGCACGTGTCGGGGTTGGAAATTCAATCATTGATTCAAGAAGTTGAGAAGCTACAATCACTGGCTTGTTTAATTGCCTGCAAAGACGAGTTATTTCCTCTTGGACAGTTGGAATTTGTTCAAGTGGGATTTCAACACCAAGGTCACCTCGAGCCACCATGATTCCATCAAAAGCCTCTACAATTTCTTCCAATTTCAAAAGAGACTCTAAGCTCTCAATTTTTGCCAAAACCCTTATGGCTCTGCAGAAAATTACAAAATTAATAATGACATACTAATGTCAATGCACTAAGACTGTAAAAATGATCTCCAAGTAAAATTTTACACGAGAGAGGAAAAAAGTATCTCATACATGAAAGTATATCAGTCATATGTGAGGATTAATAATGTCAAGCAAATTCTAGTCCTAATAGCGTGGGTTAATGACCGATGGATCCAATCAACATGTGGACATATGTGATATGATGGTTCATTACACATGCTTTCAGACAAAACAACTAATGAAATACAAGTTTAAGCTTGTTAGATGAGAATCTCTATTGAAATACTATAAAGAATTATGAATCATATCATTTATGAGAATACGGTTGTTGCAAAAGTAATTCATAAATAGAATGTTAACTTTTAAATATGTATTAACTTGGATGATTTGGTGGAAAGGTATTTCTTTAGATGTCTGACAGATTCGGCATCATTTACAAATGACATGGCAATAAAATCAACACCTTCTGAAACTCCAAACTCGATGTCATCCCAATCCTGAAAACAGGCAAATACTTTATGAGAACAGAAAGGAATTGTTTTAATGTCATGGCCTATAACATCACCATCATGGTTAATCAACCTTTTTTGATAGAGTAGGGAGTCCATAATTCCTCTTGACAAGCTTCCCATCTCTCCAAAAGCTAAATTTAGCTCGAGGCAGGAATAGACCAGAGTCTGTGCATTTACAACGCAAATCATACCCAATCTTTTCAACCACTTCAAAGCTTGCCATTCCACCATCAATGACAAGTTCATCACCCACTTCTATACCTGCCAATTATTTAAACTTAAGAGTGAGTGAGTGAGAATAACATATTATTTTCTCCATTTGCATCAACAATGTATAGCTACCTTCAGAGAAACCATCATAGTTTGCTTGAACCGTGAGCGGACGAGAACCCTTGAATTTTTCAACAGTAAATAACCAGATTGAACCTTCCTAATACCGAAAAAAGAAAAAAAAAATTATGATTTATCCATACTTATAAATTTTCAGCTATAAACTCAAACCATGTTATGGGTTCTAATTATTTACCTCTGCTTTGACAGATGAAGGTTCCCCGTGATCCACAACATTAATCTGACTTCCTTCTGTATCAATCATAACCGAAACAAAATACCCTTTTTCCTCAGTCAACTTCTTAATCTTTCTAATAACATCACAATGCCACTCCCTTGAATTATGACACATATTAAGCCTAGCCACATTCATCCCTCCCGCAGCCAATTTCTCCAAATCCTCAACCGAACAACACGCCGGCCCAATTGTACACACCAGCTTCGTCTTCCTCATCCCCAAAAACCCCTTCTCCCTCAACTCCCCCTCTATCGCCACATCAAACCCTAAACTCTTATCGAAACTCTTCAAATCAGTCACACTCTCCACTTCTTTCGAACCAATTTCCACCACCGCCCTCACTCCATTCCTCCAACCCATCAATTTCCCCCTTCCATTCAAAACCCTAGATCGAAAAACCGGCAAACCAAACACCCAATTCTTCAAATCACAAATAGGGTTTTTCACAGCAACTTTACAACACATAGAAATCGAATCAGCAGCAACCACCATGATGCCTGAAACAAATCTTCAAACACAAACTTCCCAAACTAAATGCAGACAGAATAACAAAAAATCAAGAGTTAAAAATCGATCTGGAAAGAACAGAAATAGTAATTACCGTCGAGTTTGGATTTTCTTCAAAAAAGAGGCGGAGTTAACAAGAAATTGGGTTTTACATAAACTAAAAATAAATAAAAAACAAAACTTTAATTGATAAACCCCCTAAACTTGTTAGATTAAATAATTTCAAAAAAATTGGGTGGAAATTTGAGGAAAATGGCGGTTTGTAATTTAACGGTCAACTACTCATGGGGATAGTGAAGGGAATTAATTGAGAAAGAAGGGCACTTTGGTCAGGAAAAAGTTGGGACCACTGGTTGCATCGTACGGAACAATTAACTTATTCTGTCAAATGAGAAAGATTCTTGCTTATACCTGGTGTAATCCCGTTTAGTAGCGATAGGACCAAATTTTCAATTTGTGTTGTTCTGTATTTACTCTCTATATTATAAATTTAAATAAGATGTTTGTTGAAGCTCGGTTTTAATTGAATTGTGAAATACATTTTTGTAACAAACACACCTTATAAAACCAAGTTTAAGTATGATAGATGTATTAGTTTCTATATTTAGTCGTGTCACTACCATTTCGTATTGTGTTAATTATTTACCTATTATTACATTTTGCTTAAGACATAATAAAATTTAGGTATGTTTTTGTTACATCTAAATTGCTGATGAGATATGTGGTATTTTATTAACATAAACGGGATCTGTGGTACAAATTAGCTAAGAGAAGGCACATCTCATAAATATTTACACTGAAAATCCCAGACATCTTTTACACCCGGTTATGTACATTTTTATGTACATTATGTGCTGTTTCGAGTTTACTAAAAGTATATGTACAGTATATAGTTGTTCCATCCATCACCAAAAAGGACACCACCTGAAATAAGCAAAAACACGTTCCTCGTTAGTGATTGGAAGCGAAATTTGTTATTGAATACTTGGTTGATCACAAGACAGGTTTATATAAGGAGATATCGACAGATTAGTTTGAAACATGACGAGCACAAATTAAACGTACTCATTTTCAGTCTGTGTCATCAAATAAACCAGGATATGCATGTGAATTAGGAAAGGAGTAATTGTAAAATCATACCCAACGTAATTTTGGCACAAATTTTCGTGAGATGAAGCTTGGAGAATCAACTTTTGCACTTGCAGTTTAACGGATAAACCATGATCAACTTCTCGGGTATCTCCAGAGAGTAAGGTGCTGTGGTCTACTGCGTGTTGGAGGGAGCTGGGTAATACGGGAGAGCAAGTGGAAAAATCACGGCCAGTGAGTTTATTACTCATTCGAGACATGACAACCACAGCACGTTCATTCAAAACCTCATTGGCATCACCAAGTTGGTTAACAGCCTACATAAAACAAATTATAGTCGTAAATAATCAATCTATTATACAAAAGGAATGTCTCCAACATTCGGGATTTTGAACCTGAAGAAGTTCCCTTTCACGAGCACCACGTTGAGGTTGAGGAAGCTCTCTATTTGGAGCAGATTCTTCAGTATTCACAACAGCAGGAACATGAGTGCTTCCAAGCATTGACATTTGTGGTACTTCATTGAAGTTGAAAAGCCGCCAATTAATGAGAGGATCGTGAACAAAGGCCTAAAACAGGTTGAACTTAAAAATTAGCTTCATATCTATCTTTCAGGTTTTATATGACAAACTCACAAACAAAGAATAGGAATACCCATGGTCATCATTCTTTAGTCATTGACATCGTTAGCTATATTATTGCAAATTACTTCGACCATACAATTATAATTTCATTTGATCTAACATACGTTCTTCTTTATATGATGGACGGTGCCAAACTTGATTATCTACTGAGAGTTCATAAGCAACAGAAAAAGCTAGTGTGTACCTCCATCATAGCCATAACACTATCCTTATGCGTTCGGAGAACTTGCATTACGTTTTCACAAGTAGAACGGAAGTTTCCCTCAATACCACTAACTTCCATAGCTTTCACAAGCATTCTGGTCAAGCGGAAGGGAACCTACATCAGGATTATTAAACACGAGAGAAGTTAAAACATCAGGATTAACAAGCTACAAAACATGAGGAAGCACAATATGAACCGTGTATGAACCGTGTCTATTATTTTTAACATACTTTCTCAGGGAATTTTTCCCGGTTCATTGAAGCTTCAAAGCAGTCTCCAAAATCAATGTGCAGGATCTTCCCACTGTAGAACATAAAATATGTAAATCATTTAAACTTACTATAATACATCTACCTGCTTTCTTCCATCGTAGTATACCTGTAGCGATGCAACATAAGGTTACTTGGGTGACGATCACCTAAGCCAAGAAGGTAACCCACCTGACACAATAATAATGTTTTCTATTCAAACACAGCATAATATCCAATTGAAATGAAAAGGAACAACAATATCAACAAAAAAGAGAGAACGAAAAAACTGAAGCGATGAAAATCATTATGCGAGGAATTTTTTTTGCTAGAACATCATGCAAGGAATTAGCGGGATGTTACAAATGCAAAATAAAATCTCGTGATCTGTGGGTTCTCATATAGTTTCAGGCCCTATATGCTGTCAGGAAAACCAAAAGCAATGCATCTATAAAACCATACCATGCTCATGACTGCTAAACTTCTAGTGTAATTTGTCCTCCTCTCTAGCCAGACCTCGGAAGTGCGACTTTTCAACCAAAGCACCTACCAAAAGTCACATCAAGGTACCTTGAGATAATATGCTTTAATAGTGGAAAAAGGAAAAAGAATATAAACAACAACCTGCAATCAGAATTCAGCAAGAACACATACCCTTGCCAGATCATTTCCTTCGGTGCTATGCAGAGCATGCTGAAAAACTTCGACTTTAGCTATAAGTGGCAAATGGTCATAGTCTGGAGCAAAACTGAGCATATATTTGTGTTCTTGATTAAGGGTGATCTGAAATCATCAACATATGAAAAACTAAGTCAATCTTCAGTACTTATCCAACCACACATGCAATAGAACATAATCCTTTGAAGTTAACTGACCTTTCTGGCATCTCGATACTCCCGAATGAGTTGGTGTAGGGTATCACAATTAGGAACCCATCCAATTAACCCACTGTTGGGAGATAACGGAATTACAGAATACCGTTGAATAGAGAGATCCTTTTCTGAAGTTTTTCTGGAATTCTCCAACAAAGTATTCACTAAACCAAAAAGCTGTAAATGGAAAAAGCGAGTGTCAGGTTATGTGCTTCACAACTCTACAAGTGAAAGAAAAAAAGGCGTAATGCTTATCTCTGTCTGGGAACCTGAACGAATCCCATATTCACCAGATTATAAAAAAGAGAGAATTTAGTAGAAAGGAGAGCATACCTGCATGACACGCTCATCTTGGCGTAAATCTTCATGGCCCTTCAGCAAGAAGGCATAATCTTCACCATCGCTCCCATGAATAGTCAATTTCCGAGGTCGCTGTTTAGATGTTATGACTACAAGCTGGTGTGCGAATAAAGCAATTGTCACCACAGGCGATTCTGAAAAATGAAAATGGTTGTAGAAGTGTTAGAAAACCAAGTTCAACATTCTTGTGAAACAATAACCAAACTTTTACCTGCACGGTATGTCCCAGGAACGGCAAGCTCCAAATTGCGGCATTCTAACAATTCTGGAGAAACAAACTGGTTTGGCAGATGTAGAGAAAGTTAATGATATTATTATGATAAGTAAGAAGTCAACATATATCTGAATTTAGTCTTGCCTGCAAGTCAAGAGTAGTGAGACTTTGAAGCTGTTTATCTATTCGTCTGAAGACATGATAGTAGAGATCCCAAGCCTGATCACGAGAAATCATTAGATCATTAGTAGCACACAAGTTGAACTGGATATTTGATGATTCCTATTAAAACTTACAGTCCAATAACTTATTGCCACGAAAATGAGAGAAGATGTATAGGAGTCCATAGAATATACAAATATCATATACTATATTAATCTGAAAGAGCATTAAATTTTCTTCAATAAATCATACCAAAAGATTTTAGAAGCATGACAGAGAATAGCAAACAATATAGCATCAATAATAGTAAGCAAAACAGAAGCAAATAGCTGATCTTTGATGAAAATTAAATTACATGGCATTGTTCATAAGAACTGGAAATATGACAAATAAAGTGTTTTTCTCCCTTTTTTTCAAAGTGAAATCGAGGAACTAAAATCGTAAAAGTTGAAGTTTTTTAAATAACGGTAACTTGTCTCAAATGCAAAAGAACTGCCTACAAGGAAAATTCCAGCAAAACAAGGACAAGGCTATAAATTATATAGAATGCTAAAATTCTAATTGTGAATGGTGAGATCTGATGACAATTTACTGTAGTTTCCTTCAATCCTAGATGAGAACTCATCTAAATGTTATTCTGCAATTTAACTGTAACAAATACGCATATCCACACAGCACCAGAAAAAAATGAAAAATGAATAAAAATAAAAAGTAAAAAATAAAACAAAAACAGAACGATAATCAATTAGTCCACCTTGTGCCTGATACGATAATTATTTATATGATTAATATTGTTATTTTTGTACCTGTGTAAGCTCAGCATCTTTTCCCGTTCTCTTGTATTTCATGCAGCATTCATAGGCCTCCAACAACTCATGACGGTATGCCTGTAATAATAATATGAAAGAAAACTTGACTACAAAAAATTCACATATAGTCTCCTTGATTGCAAAGTTTGAGAATCACAATATTACTACTACATAGATAGATATAGATGAGAGTATATATGTGAACATGGATGGAAACTAAATGACAACCTCAATAAATGTTCTTTCTTTTATTGTGATGTTGTTTTTCATGGCCCCCTCCTCAAGCATTTCGTGCAATGGCTCCAACACCTTTAGCATCCCCTCGATGTTATGTTCACCAAAATACAAACGACTTGCTTCTTCCAAAGCCTCATGCCACAATTCATGCCAAAGTATTGCAACCCTAATCAGTTCCTTTGATACAAGTTGAGCCTGCAGAGAAAAGGCTTACTAGATCAACAAAAGTACAAGACAATGAAGATAAAAAAAATCACTAATTATTTACCTGATCCACAAGTACACCACTATGCTGCCGAACTTTGTCAACAACTTCTTGCGCTGCAGCTCTGCGTAAATTGCTTATTGATTTACACGCTACAAGAAGGGGATACATAAGTGCCTGCAAAAGGAATCAAATCACTTATATATATTAGAACTTATGAAACATCTAAAGACATTATAGGCAATATAAGAATAGAACCCCAAAGCAATTTCTGTAAGTAACTTGAACAAAAAAACATCAGAATTTCAGATAACAAGAACGTTGATAATTGGAACACAACTATACTAATGCAGAAGGGAAACTTGGCTCATACTTCAAGGTGGTAACATATAACACAGCTTATTCAAGCTTTAATCCAATGGACATCTTTCGAGCCAAGTCTCAAGGCACTGCTTTGGTCATTTTATCTTTTCCCAACTTTACTTTTTTATCTTCTTTTTAAGGTGCTTAGAGGAATAGCCATCACGCACAGGGCTAACCCTTTCCTTCTATATCTTCTTGGGAATGCGATTATCAAGTCATTTATCTTAAATACCTTGATAAACAAAACATAGTATTGATTCAAGGATTTCTCCTTTAAATTGCAGATAAATAACAAGAAGAGACACTCTTATGTAAAAGTTCCATTGCTAAAGTAAGTGAGAGAAACATATACTCTTATTGCTTAGATTGAAGAAAATATATACAGTATTGTATGTATCATGTTTGACCACAAAAAACCTGTTCCCCAGGGTTGAACTGCAGCGTCAAATATCTCTGTCAACCAGTATTTATGTTCACATAACAACCATAAAATCAATGTGTAAATGATTGAACTTGTGTGGTAAACCTTCTTTTGACTGAGGTATTTTACTTTTCAACACTTCTTAAAGATTAACCATCAACAGTCATTCCTTTGTAATCCCCATAAAAGGGGACTCTTTCTTTACTCAATGTCCCAACTCCTAACCAAATTCCAAACTTTATAAAAAATAAGGTTATCTTTCTTTACTCAATGACCACAACAAGCATGTGCACATGGTTAGTTTGAGGAACCAACAAAGGCAAACCTGGGGATGACTTTGTCCAATTCGCACCAAAAGTGATTGTATTAGTTCTCTCACAGCATGGTTATTTGAATGTATCCTGGCAATTATTTGAGGCAAGACAACCAGCCATGTGTTGATATTAACATGGGAAAATCCCTTCTGCAGTGCCATTTGAACTTCTGCTGTAGCTCCATGGTTAAACCACAGAGTGAGAAGACGAAGTATATCCTGAAGCAAAGAAACAAAAGAAATTGGACATTGTGATTTCCGAATTTTAGGAACATCAAAGAACAATGTAAAAAGAAGTTTTGTCTTGCTTTAATTTCAAAGTGAAGTAACAGATTCATCCTATGTGGAAATGCAATATTATACTTATTTGTACATATTACACCTAAATTCATGGTGATTGCACGTTCTAGAAAACTGCAGTTCATCAGACAAATCGACCATTAAAAACTTTTAAACAACAGTGAGTCGTAACAACTCCAATATAACCTATTAGGAACCAGAATTGTGTACCAACAGCATAGAATTTCATAAATGACATTTTGGTTGTCTTTTGTAAATTCCGTTGGTAAAGGAGATGTTGAGGAAGGTTTTGTATGAAATACTTTAGACCCTATTATAGTAAATTAAACTAACAGGTGAATTAAACTAACAATACAATTTAATAGTGGTTCTTAACAAGACCAATCTTGTTTCCAAAGTACTGACAACCCTAAAAAGTACGTGATTGATGAAAGTGTCATGATCCAGAACCCTAGCTTGTAGTTGGTTTTGTCCTCACCATATACCAAAAGAACTAGTTACTAAATTGGTTTACTTAAGTCACATGTACCCACAATCAACCATGCACTTTCCCGATGTAGGAAATAAGACATAAGACACGCTTGACCACCACCACTTTGGGATTCTACAGAAAGAAAATAGTATAATGACTTGAAATTAATATATATTTATGCCACTCAGCTAAATTCCATTGCACCAAAAAGTAACAGACAAGCTAAAGACTTCTGTCTAAGATAAATTTCATATTAAGATCAGTACAATGTTTACCTGTAAACTGTCATCTACACCTTTAGCATTTGCAGCACATGCTATTGAATAAAAATATCCGTTGACAGCTGCAACAACAAACTGTCCAGCAACAGTGGGAAAACCCCTTAGAGTGTAATGAGACATCACTGCTGTATTGAACAATGCCCATTTGTGCCATGCTTTCGACCATTTTGTAGCACATTGAGTGGCATTCCCGAATGCAGCAAGTATTTCTACACAAAAAAAAAGGATTATATAAAAGACTTTGAAACATCTTCAAATACGAATCTAAGAAGTTTTCTACCTTTAATTGAATCATCATCCAACCCAGGAGATAGTGCCCACTGCCAAATTCCAAGTATCAGATAAACACGGGCAAGGAGTGGAACACTTGAACCTGTACCACTCATTACTCCAACTGATGCACTTGACTGAATAGTCTGCGAACTTGAAATCTCTATAGCCAAACTCTGTAACATTAATTTCATGGGCCGGCAAAGTAAGAAACTACAGCAGTATGTGTTGCTCACGAGTATTTATGCAACTAAAGAGAAATTTGTACCTGCAGCCTAGCAAATGCTTCCTTTCTCTTAGATTCCTCCCCAAGTGACCACTGATACTTCAGGTATGCCAGCATCACTTGAGGAGGCCCATGGTACCGTACATTTTCTGGAGATGTTTCAGGATCATACTGTTCACAATTTGAACTAAATATTAATTTAGAAAAAGAAAAGAGAGGACTAATCGCAAAATAGCTTCCTAGCAGGATCCAATTAACATCCACTGCATACCTCTAAAAGTTTCACTAAGGTAGATCTAGCCTGACTAATTCGCCCACTTTTCCGACAAAGAGAAGAAAACTTAAGCCAATTTTCAGCGTCTTCAGTAGGAGGTAGCACGAGCGCTCTAACTGCCAAAAGAGCTTGCCATACCTGAATATAAAAACATATCAATGATATAGTTAATTTCTACTGCTCTGAGCTTAAATCTGCCTTCGTTGTTTAAAAGATTTAAATGGCCTCGTATATGTGGGCGTCAATTGGTTCAACCGGTAGTCTCTTGGCGATATACCAAGAAGCCCCAATTCAAATCCCACCTACCTGAGTGTGTGAGTTTAGAGGGAGGACTAGCCCTCTTTGTGTAGTCTATATATATATA
>JAYMTB010000032.1:0-22977 GCA_036897585.1 Francoa sonchifolia | reverse complement strand
GTATGTTTCATTCTCCATTGCAATCTGCTAGCTTTCTTGGCCGTATAAGCAATGAACTTTTAATTAACTTAACCATTAAGCCTATTCATGGCACAGGCCTAGTCACAACTATATGGGTATTGTTCTAATGAAACTTGCTGCAAGGCACGTAGAATGTGTTTGCACAATATGTGTTAATATAGGATCTATATGAGCATGAATAGTGATCTTGAATCTTCATAAATCGTTTTTTAGAATGGGTAATCAACCTTTTCATTTTCATATATTTTCTGGTTAGTACAGTCAAAGAGAAAAGAAAAAGATCATATACTGTTATTCATATGTTTCCATTGTCTTTCTTGCGATTTATTTTATACTTTTAACAATCAAATCTTCCTTATTTTGCCTTTTAAGATACGTGGAGATTTTGTTCTAATTACTGGAGATACAGTGAGCAACATGTCACTTGCACCAGTGCTTCAAGAACATAAGGAGAGAAAGAAAAGAGATAATAATGCTGTAATGACCATGGTTATTAAACAGTCAAAGCCTTCTCCAACCACTCATCAATCTCGACTTGGTACTGACGAGCTGTTCATGGCGATAGATCCTAATACAAAACAGCTACTATATTACGAGGACAAGGCAGACCGTTCAAAAGGAGCTTTATCACTTGATAAGCTGTTGATAACTGATAATCCTTCTATTTCTTTGCATAATGACAAGCAGGTTCATGTTCTAATTTCTCCCCTTCAATCATTTATATTAGTGGATAGACAATCCAAAACTTATTTGCTTTAATCATTTTTTTTCAGTTTCTTTCTTTTGTTGTTTGCTTAAATCATAGTTTGCAAAAAAATATTTCTTCATGTACTTGCTATAGGTTTGGTTTCCGTAGTTCGATTTATGTCAACGTATTGATGCCATCTCTTGAACCCTTATGGTTTTGCTTTCATTTGTCATTTCCCTGGATGTAGTTTTATCATATCAAGTATTTCTATCAAATTCAAATACTTATTAAAAAGTCTTATTTTCAGGATTGCTATATTGACATCTGCTGTCCGGAAGTCCTCAGTCTTTTCACGGACAATTTTGACTATCAACATCTACGCCGTCATTTTGTCAAGGGATTGCTTGTTGATGATGTATGTGCTGCTCATTATACTTTATAATATGCTTCCTTTTAGTACTTTTATGTGTAAACAATCTCCTCCGACTCTCAAAGACACAATATGGGCATGAAGGTCATTGATGTGAAATATGTTGTATGTGTAAATGGAATTAAGAAAGGGGAAAGAAGAGAAGTAGAAGAATACCGACTTAAAACTTGAAAAAATATATCATTCTTTCTTTCTATGGATTTTCCCCAAAGTCTTACACGTTTTCCACAATGATGAGATTTGGTTTTCTCATTTTGGAATGATATTTGTGTGGGTGCTTCCAGATTATGGGTTACAAAATATTCACTCACGAAATTGACTCAAGTTATGCCGCTAGGATCGATAACTTCCGAAGCTATGACACCATTAGCAAGGACATAATTCAGAGGTGGACATACCCATTTGTGCCAGATGTAATGTGCTCTGGTAACTGTGCAACAAAACTTGAAAGACAAGGGATATATCGAGCATCAGGTATCGTGTGAGAAATTTGATAAATCTTCTATGTATTTTTTTTGTGTGAGTAATTGACTTTTTGAACTTTTTTTATTTTTAAAACGGATACTAAGGACACGAGCACTTATTTGTGTGTAGATGCCCTATTTTTTGAGAAAGAATCATTACATTTGTATATATATGGGTAATTTTTATTTATTTTTGCTTTGCTTGCTCATTTCTGCTGATTGTGCTCTGATGAATTTGGCTTTCTTCAGATATAGGTCAGTCTCGTTCAGCAGAAATTGGTCCTTGTACTGTCATTGGTAACGGCACCAAAATTGGGAACAACACTAAAATTTCAAATTCTATTATCGGTCAAGGATGCATCATTGGTTCGAACGTTTCAATAGAAGGTTCTTATTTATGGAATGATGTCACCATTGAAGATGGCTGTAAGCTGAAGCATGCTATAGTGAGCGATGGAGTGCTAATGAAGTCCGGAGCCATTTTGGAACCTGGTGCAGTTTTATCTTTCAAGGTATGTATCCCTTTATATCCATGTATATTGTTATTTTGTCTTTTGGTCCATTCTTCAAGTACTTACTATCTAGTTGCATGATGAAAAATTCTAAGTATGGTCTTCACTAAAAAATTTCCAGAATTTTAGTTTCACAATGTTTCTGAATATATATTTTGTTCTCCAGGTTGTAATTGGACAACAATTTGTTGTCCCTGCATACTCAAACGTATCTTTACTTCAACAGCCAACTGAGGAAGATAGTGATGAAGAACTTGAGTATGCTGAAAATAGTAGTGGGACCGCTGCAACTTGTTAGTAGTGCTTGTTGGACCTTTAAGGATTCTGGTTTCTCTTATTTTGATAGAACATTTTTGCTAGGCATTGACACCTCACCTTAATTTGATAGGCTTTTAAGTTATTCATTGACAAGATGTGTATATTTTCTACATTCTTCTTTGTTTCTTATTCTTTTTCCCTTCAAGAAGCAACTTGGTCTGTTGAAAAAGATATTGTTATTCTATTCCATATCTCCTTACTTTTAGCATTTTGATATGCAGCAGTCACTGGTACAATGGACAAATTAAATGGGGTGATGACATCCAAATTATCTGATACAAAATGCTGGGCTCCATCTGAGGTTAGCCAATGTTGCTTTTTGTATTGTTTGAAGATGTCCATATCCTAGCTGAATTGTTTTAGGTTTTTTGGGTGTGTATCTGTCACTTCTATGTTGACTTTCCCTAAAAATATTTAGCATTCATCGGGTCATAAGCGTGTAAGATGAACAACTATAATGTACAAGCTTTTAGGTACCACCAGCTTAGTGCATATCACAAGATCTTTCTAGTATATATGGTGGTGACAAAAGACTCTAGAAAGAACTTAGCTGCACTATAGTTTATTGAATATTTCTGCTTATCCATGATTTCGTCCGTAACAACTTTTGGAATCAGGTTGGTAGTGGTGGCGCCGGCTATGTTTGGCCAATCTGTGATGAAGCTTATGAAGAAGAATGGAGGCATTCAGTCGCTCCAATTCCTGCAGATAAACTTGCTGAGATCACACAAACTACATATGACGATCTGGAGTTAATTCAAGATGGCAATGCTGTCTCACCTTCAGGAAATTTGAGACCAGACGCTAACAGTATTAATTCTGAAGATGATGACAACGGAGATTCTAAAGATGATTCCGTGTATTTTGAGAAAGAGGTAAATGATATTCAACTGTAGTGCTGATCATCAATAAACATTTGTTCAAATTGAACCATTATTAATCCTTTATGATTTGCAGGTCGAAGCAACCTTCCTAAGGGCTGTTCATGAAAATATTAATGTAGACCATGTGATCTTGGAAGTGAACTCACTGCGGTGAGTCATGCATACATAATAAAAACATTGTAAACATACTATATTATTACTAAACTGGATTATGATGCACCTTAGTTTGTGTGTTCTGCCATTAATGATTTTGAGATACATTCATCATCTGCATCTTTTGTTTTCTCTATTCTGTATGTATTGTGAGAACTTGTATACAAGTATACATAATGTCAATCCCACATGGCCATTCCACAGCTTTACCCTGACATGCTAATAATTTAAGTCTTGCTTCCTTCATGCCCCAAAACTGGTTCACGACGTGCTGTAGAAAAACGTATTATCTATAATGCCTTTTTATGCATGTATTTCATGAAGATTATTTTCCCTTGAGATATATTAACACATCACATTCATGCCCATTCCACACTTCAGGTTGTCATACAATATGACTTCCGTAGACTGCGCTGGAGCAATATTTTATTCACTGATGAAGTTGGCATTAGAAACTCCACATACTTCAGCTGGTAAGTTTTCTTATCAAAGTCTTTCATGTTTTATTGTTCATGAAAATTAGTCAATGTTATTGAATATGCTTCTCAGGTGAACTGCGCAGAAATGTTGCTTCTGTAATTACCACATGGGAAAAGCTTCTTAAGTCTTACTTACCAGACATAGATGAAGAGGTTTGCATTTGTTAATTTTCCTGAACAGTCATTCTTTCTTGACAATTATGGTTTAATAATCTTTGAATATGGCATCCTGCCAATAACCTTCTGTTAAACAGATCGAAGTGATTCTCAAATTTGAAGAAATGTGTCTAGAATCTGCAAAGGACTTCTCTCCATTGTTCGCACAGGTACGTAATTTGTCTAGAAATTTGATAATCTCTTCAATGGGCCGTGATACTAAAAACAGAAACTGGTCATAAGCTTTAAGATGTGACGCAAGTTGGCATAGTTCTGCTGATTTGAACATTTTCTTTTGCAGATCTTGCATCTTATGTACGACAAAGACATATTACAGGAAGAAGCTATACTGAAATGGGCTGATGAAAAGGAAGGCGCAGAAGAACAAGATAGAGTCTTTGTCAAACAGTCAGAAAAATTCATTCAAGTAAGAAATATCTTCATCTTTTTTTCTACACTTTATAGGTTCATTACTACGCTTACAAAAATACGCATGAATGGCACGCAGAAATTTGCTACATCGAATGCAATGAATTATGCTTACTCCTTTGATTGTTTTCATTTCTCTCACAAGCCTTTAGTTTTCCATTTTACGAATGATTCACAAAAAGGGGCACATGTCAGTAGTAGATCTCATGCTGCATTAACACATATTGTGTCGTAACATTTGCAATGTGCTTGACTTTTGTGCAGTGGTTGAGGGATGCGTCTGAGGAAGAAGATTGAATGCAAACTGGATTTCATTTGTTAATCTAACGACCTGAATAGTTAGTATGTGATATAATGCAATGAACAGCAAATGGGTATATCATTTACTGCATTTGACCAAACTTCCATTCGAGAAAGAGGGAACCCTAGAAATTGAAATTAGGTGGTATCTGTATCAAACTGCATTGTGGGGACCAATTTTGTAAAGTATATTATTGGATTACTGAATGTACTCGTGGAAACACGAATTTGTTTTTTCTTTTGAACTGAATAATTTTTTAACAACCCACACGGACAAAGCTGGGCTCTGGTTTTCTTGCCTCGGGTTCCATTGTAAAGAGTAATTTTCCGATTATTACTACAAAAAACATATTTATATGTGAATAGAAATGTGAACAAATTTGGTTGGGCTATAAAATTAAAACCTCTTTTATTGACTTTCATTGGGAACCAATGTTGTTGGGCTATTTTTCTACTTTCAATTGGGTTGGGCCTTAACTCTTGAACCCATCAGCATTTCAATCGATTTTTCGGGTTTAACAGTGTAGGAAACAGTGTCAATTTTGAATTTAGTTGTTTAAAATTTGATTTAATTCAATCCAAAATTCCTTTTTATAGTTCAAACTCGATTCAATAAATTACCCATCGAAATAGACACCATAAATCCTATGAAAATAAGAAAAACCATTTATTTCATTTTATTGATTGAAAATCAGCAAATCAGAATCGAGGCCCGCCCGGCCCATGATGTCCCCCCGGCCCACCAAACATCGGCCCACAGCAATTCTCCAATATGCAACAGCAACACAGCACATAAAAACTGCAAACGACAAATTGGGGCAAAATCAAATCAGTTACATTGTTGAAATTCGTCGAACGATTTCAGACCTCTCTCGGTTCGACCGGATTGGAGATCGAAAATCGAAAATCGAAAATCGATAGTACTTACCAGGAAGAAACGAGGCGACAAACGCCACTACAGAGGAAATCAAAGCAACCAAAGAGTCCTGGTCCTCCTCCATGAGGTCCTCCTCCCGGCGGTCCCCAACCTGGCGGCATTATCACGATCTGTTTGTTTGTTTGTTTGTTACTTTCTTTCGCTTCGATTCGATTCGATTCGCAGAATAAATGGCTCTCGGTATGAAAACGCGATGAAAATGAGGAACGCAGATATATGCATGTTTATATAGAGAATTGTGCGGAGGTGTGAAAAGGAGAGAGCGAATTCTTAATGAGTAAGAAATTAGGGTTGAAATTTGGAATGGTAAGTGAAAAAAGTGAGATTTCGATTTGTTGAGAGATAACAACTCTGTTTTTCAACTACTGTTCTTCCTTGATTCGAACCTAATATTCAAATCTTTAAACCACGCCGTTTTCAGGTTTTAACTAAATAGTTGAATTCTCCTTCTACAAATTTGGTCCAATCAAAAATAAAAAGTTATAATTCGGACTTGGTCTAATTGAGATCATTTATATTCGATATCAGTTCTTACAAAATCGAATTTATGTAAATAATGTGAAAATTTTTGTTTGTTATCACTAAGATTCATTAAAATCGAATAATGTTATCGGACTTCATGATTTTGATGGTACTAAATATAAGTTATAATAAAAAGAAGATTTAAGTACAATATTGTCTTTTATGTAATTTAGTTTCTATTTATGCCCAAAAGTATTCTAAATTGGGATAGGTTATCCCATTTTATTATAATAAATAAATTAGTAGCACCCCTTTGTATTATTATTGATTTTGTTATACAAACATGTTATATTTCAATAAAAACTATTATTTCCAGTAGAGACCAAAAGTGTTGCAATGTTTGATTTAGTAACACGTTGGAAGATAGAATTAGATAGATTGGATATTCATAATACATTCATTATTAATACAGAAATACGAGATTTAAGAGGGTCCTCCAGGTCCTGGATGTGCTCCTCCTGGACCGCCAAAACAGTCTTGTAGCAACCAACAACAACATACAAAGTTGAAACTGCATAATCAAACATCAACCACTTATAATTACTATCTTTTGGTCCATACTCAAATTCCTTCACAAAACAACTAATATACATACCAAGAAGTTATAAAGTCACAAAATCCGGCAAATGGACCAGGTCCTCCTCCCGGCGGCCCAGGTCCGCCTGGTCCTCCTATTGCTCCTCCAGGTCCCATAAGCAAGCGTCGGGATAGATCACAAGGAAATTTTGAGTTCACAAAATGAAAACCCTTGTGCTAAAATTATTGGAAATTTGTATAAGGTGCAGAGGGGGTAGAAATGGGCCCATCTACCAATCCACATTAATTTCTCCTTGTGGGTTTTCACCTGCAATTCCTTCAATCCACCATTCTAAAATTTTCAAAGTCCAACATTAAAATAATAATTCTAGAAGAGTATCACTTTATATGGATAAGCTGCCCTATTTGTATTCCCACAATAATAAAACAAAGTTTTGTTAAAATAAGTAGAATTAAATAATAAGTAGATATCCATGTGTCACCGTCATGACATTCCAAGTCCCCACCTCAATCCAATCTAATACTTTTAAATTCTTCTATCACCAATTTAGAATATTCATATTGACTCGTAACATCACCCACATCATGTGTTAAACCTTGTTTTAATTTACACCAGGAGTAAGCAAGTGCATGCTGTTAGCCTCGGGTTTTAACAAATCAATATAAATAGAGTGATTTCAGACACAGATTCGATCCAAATCATATTCATGGTTTCCTGCAATTTCAAAACTGCCTCTAAATTGCCAAACCAACATATATATATAGAAATATTTTCATGAATTCCGACTGGCAAAGAAAAACATATTTACGCAAAGGATTAAAATGAGAAATCATTCAGAAACTGAAACAAAATGGTCTCGGTTAAACTACCGGCCTCAATGCATTGACACGGTATCTATCTAGTACAACACAGACAAGCAAGCTAATTTCGATTAAAACATAATTTAACTGGAAAAAGAAACTATGTTCATGTAACAAATTTCATTTACCCGAGAAATGTTAGCTCGGGTCAAGCTACCCTCAGGTGAACTAGTCTTAAAACTTTATTTTGATCTTTGGCACTAAAAAGCTGCCTTTCTATTTTTCGGTATATTTGTAATATGATATCTCCTTTTAAAGTTAAAAACCTCGCCTTTGTACAACATATCTCTATCACGACCATCGAAGCCCATCACAAAATGGCTGCTAATCCTACAGTTTCCCCGTCATCAAGTTTTGTTTCTGTTGTATTGATTGAACCACGAGGCCTAGCTGAAAAAATGCAACGGGTTACGTAAATAACACAAAATTGAAGCTATCCCAATAGTAGAATGTCACACATAGAAAATAACTTCTTTTCATGGATTGTATTAACCCGTGTCATAGACTAAATCAAAAGAAGTATTTAGTCTAGCAGCCTTTGATCTTTAGCCGATCACATCTAATGTTCAATGATCGTTAAATTATGAACTAGAAGTCAAACTACTCTTACTGGAAGTGGATGAAGTAACGGAATAAAGGACAAAGCAGTGATTTTGGAGCTCACCCGAAACATTTGTAATTACATTCACGCTTTTCTGAGCAGAAAGTGCTTTTAGATTTTTTCCAGTTGCTAATAGAAGCAAGCTCTTCATATGCTGTTTTTGTTCCTTGGGACTAGATGTCTTCGTTAAAGCTTCTTCAAAAGCAAGCAAATCCTCCCGTGTAATACCGAGGAGAGAGAGCAGAATCTGTGACATCCACAGAAACGTATACTCGTCAATAATAGTGTCAAGACACGTGAAAATAGTTCAATTCCAAACTGTAATAGTCCGAAGGATGTCAAAACTGACCTCTCTGGGAGCCGAACTCTTATCACAGAGATATATGAAGATTTCACGACAAAGATTAACCAGATCAGCACTGGTAAAAGCATTTGACTCGAGAGCCAAACCTTGGATGACTGAAGAAAACAAATCTTTTGCGACAAACTCTCGGAGTTCCACATTATTTGATAATATAGCTAGAAGAACCACAGAAGACAAGAAGGAAGAAACTTTCGTTACGGCTTCACCATCTGTCCATGTAAAAGCTTCAAGACATATATGCAACGCTGGAAGGGCCAGACTCTTGTGATTCAAAATGAAACTGCAAATTTTTCGAGAAAAACAAAGTTAGGAACTCTAAAATCAACAGCAAAGATATGAAGTAGAATGTATCACCCATACCCAACCATAGATTTTGGTGCAAATGTTTCCAAATCTGTATTACTATACATGTCTATAGTGCGGCTGACTTGCCCAGGTTGTTCCAAAGATGGAAGCTCGGTATTTAGTGCATGTGAACCAATGACTGCGAGGAGTGAACATATCTCACGAGTTAAATCCCGAAGTAGCTTTTCTTCCATCACTTCAACTTTTAAGTCTGACCCGGCAAGTATTTCATGGCTATCTGGAACCTTAGCTCTACCTTCATGTAAAAGACTGAACCAGGAAGAACTAAGAGCTCGCTGGGAGTGGATAAATAAAGGGTGTAGGAGTTTTTCCAGCCAGATCTCCCACATGTTTGGAGGACAAAATTTAACCAAAGGTATCAATACGGAATGAACAAGCTGCCTCATATGCCTGAACTCCATTGATTGCATATTCTCCATTAATGCTAATGCAACGGAATTAATATCTAGAAATTTGAAAAATGAATCCCCAATAGTGGTTGACAAGCCCAACACATTATACCTAGGATTTAAGAAAGCACATTAGAAGCAAACTGAGAAACTTGATAACAAATAACACAGCATTTGAATACTACTTATTGAGTTTCAATCTCATACGTACCCACTGTCTCTGATACCTTTCAACCAATTGCGTATATCAGTTTCTTTTGGCTCCCCTTGTCCATCCTTACTCATGTCATACTGAGATCCATCAGTAAATGTGGATGAACCCTTTCCCAATTTGACATTCACTTCCCCAAGAAGACTGACACGCTCAGCGTCGCTGATTTTCATTGCAGATTTTAGTTCGCCAGGTAATGTGTGATATACTAGTGGAGACCAAATGGAATGTATAGCACGAAGAAGCTGCAGATCAACAAGTTATTCATACTTAATACTTGAAGAGAAAATATTATCAATATTATCTGGCCATCAAAGTTAGTTTCAAATAACAATGCAAGTCAGGGTGTTCTAGATAACTAGTTTCAGAAAGAAACATGCATACCTTCATGAGAGGAGGCAGCATCCATGACAGATGAGAAGCCACAGGATGCAAAGTAGTTGAACTTATTGTTGAGCTGTTCTGCAAATTTGAATGGCCTTTTCTGATTCCACTCCTCTTAAGCGCCTTTTCAAAGAAGGTTACAGTGTGGAAAATTGACCACATAAATGATGTTTGAGAGCACAAGTGAACCAGACCCAAGGGTTCAGACAAATAGGTATCTTGCCACTCTAGCTGTGTCCACTGTTGGCTCAAGGGTTTGAGTAACCAGGCCAAAACTTCTTGCTGCTGTTGAAACCTGTATCAAGTTTGGGAAAATTTGAATCTAAGTAGTATATCTGACATGACAATGACAACAGGTTTAATGATTAGGAAGCAGGTAATTACCCAGCAGCAGAAGCCATAATAAGAAATGCTTCACCTAGTAGATTATGTTCACTGCGAAGTAAACAGCCTTCTCTTTGCAAATACGCCATGGTGTCAGCTATACCCTATACAACAATATGAAGCAAACAATCTTATATTTGGAACTTAATTCCTCTTACTGGGGCCATGAAAAGGATGCCTGACTCATTCAGTGATAATATTTACTACAATAATTGTTTAAACAACTAATTTAGAAAAATTACTATTCTATGCAGACTTACCTTCATGTGGGGCACAGTGCTTTTGTCAGCAGCTTTGGCTATCCGAATAAATGATGTACAAATCTGCAATCTCGCGTACCGCGCACTTTTCGTTGAAGGATCCTGTCCAACAAACTTAAAGATTAAAAACCACAGACTAATATAGGTTCTCTATACATGAGTGAAAGTTAAAATGAATAAAAATATGAAGAGAACCTTAACAACAAAAGGAAGTGAATTTAGAAGCTCAAACAATTTATTGATGACATTTCCAACTATATCAGGGTAATACTTCAGAAATGGACCAAATGCATTTAAATAATGCCCAAGTACTTCTACAAGGGCTGGCTCCGTCCATTTCAAAGCGAGAAGTTGCTGAAGCAAACCTACAATGTACAATAACTAGACTATTTAGAATGTCTTTAGAAGTTAAAATTTCTAAGAGAATATGAAAAGAAAATTCACTGAGAAACCTTCAAATATTCTACACACTGCAAGTTGAACTTCAGAACTACCACCAATGATTTCATTTGATCCATCAAAAACTGCACTCACAACATTTTCTAGTACCAATTGCATGCTTTCCATCACAGCTAGGTCCTGATAATTTAGAAAAGAAAATTCTGCATTAGAAAGGACCGTTGTTTCTACCATAAGCATGGAGAGATGAAGTAGCTAACTTTAATGATTCCATAATAAGTAATAAAAAAAAACCTGTTTGTAACCAACCTGAGCAGGCATTGGGGAAACCAAGATGTTCTTGATGATTGTACTAATTCTGTCAGAAACCTTAGTGCAAGCTATTAGGGGCTTGTTAGAGGCAACAAACCTAATCAGCTCCAACTGCATAAGCAATCATGAATCAGTGGACAATACAAGAAGATGAACTTAAAAGGTGGACAGTAAATGAAGACTATGGAGCTGTGAACTTCAAGATGAACAGCTAATTTTATTCTCCAAAGACAACTACGCTGAGGATTATTTTAAAAAAACATTTGAACTCTGACCACTTAAATGGTCAAGTGAACAGATAGTGGGCTTATGGCATCATTATGCAAAATCTAAATAATATAGAAGAGCACAAATAAGAAATGCTATCAAATGCATGCACCAGGTTTTGATTGAGTACAGATAAGTTACGAATCATAGTCTAAACACGAAAAGGTACTAAAATCTGAAACATCCATCCAAATGAAAACAAGCAAAGGCATACAAGTTCAGATCCATGTAAGCATACCAGCCTAGAACGATATTGTCCAAAATCCCCCTTTCCCTCAAAGTCATCACTCCATAACTCCAATGCCCCAATGGAAAAAGCTGTTCCAGAAGGAACTTTTTCTCTCTTGAGCACACGCTGGAAAGATATATCCAGAATTGCACTGCAAATTTCATCATTCACAAAACATAAAATCTTCTTCTTTTCATTGTCAACTTGTCCAGAACCAGAGACGAGATTATTAACTGCTGTACTTTCTCCTGCTGAATGCACAATAGTCTTTGGTTTTGACATCAAATCTCTCATTAGTGCCTACAGAAGGAAGACAACAAGTTTATAAACTTTGTAACCAAATACTTCATAGCAAATGAGTTCTATAAATTTCAACATACCATCCAGAAGAGCAAGGATTGGAAATGAAGCTTTAGCTTATAATGTTGAAAAAATCCCATCATCTGGAACAAAATTTTACATAAAATATTAATTTGCAAGAGAATAGTTCAATCATTAAACAACATGACCAGAAGAAATGTTTCACCATCTACATATAAGCTAAACTGAATCTAGGTCCCCAAACAAAATTGTGAAAAAGTAAAAGTACCCATAATCAAACTTAGCATGTAAAACTGTGAATAGAAAACATAAGTGATTCCTCTTTTCTTACAATATACATATGCTTCCAATAGCCATATAATATAAGAGAACCAAAGCTAATGTAACAAATCACAGCAAATGATGAGATTCAAGAAAAGCACAGATGATAGAACTTAGGGAAACGCAACAAAAAGAAACCAACACACGCTATAATATTATTATTAATATGTCTACAATCGTACTAGTAAAAGATATGCAATATGCTTTAAATTTCCATAAAAAAATGGTAGACGTAAGATGCTCTTAGTTTAACCCTGAAAGTAACCATAAAACAAAAACTCAAGTTAGATTTGGGTAAGTAGAAGTAGCAAGATATTGATGCTTAAATGAAATCTGTTCACATATAAGGTAATGCATAAAATATAACCTATTATGACTAAAACTATGAGAATGCAAATGGCCATATACAATGTTAGACTATCACTTATATGTGTTACCTGTTGTAAATAAAGAGAGAGCATGGTACTATCACCAGCAATGCATTGCAAGTTTGAAGAACCCAATGACACCATACTCTCGCATATGTATTCCACAAACTCAACTTCACTTTCATCTATAACCGTACTTGAACCCGACCGCAATAAAAATTCTCTAGATACATTCATTAAAACCTGGAAAATATTATTCATAGCAGAGTCAAACTCGGTAGTAGACGCATCAATAGGTCTTTTCCTGCAAGAAAAGTTTAAGAACAGTATTATGGACATGAAATTGTTTTACTTGGGAGTGGGGGGATTGTATAGCATACCTTGGCGAGACAAGTTTGAAAAACTCACAAGCATGAAGACGAAAGTCAGGGGAAGAAATTAAGAAACCACACCTGTTGAGATAGACACAAGTTCATACATATGATTTCAAACATGATTCAACAAAAACTGTAAGAAAAAATCTTACCCATGAGTAATTCCATATTTAGAAAGATCAGGCAAAGGAGCCCATTCAGCATACGCATTAATAGCACTCAATGTAGCTGTTACAGTGGCTGCGTGATATTTTGCAGCGTCTAATTGTTGTCTGCCTGCTTCACTCAGTGCAGCTCCATAGTGCCTCTCTAGTAACTGTATAAACGAATAAATGGGTATCAATGCTAATACAATTTCATAACAGTAAAAAGGGAGGACGATGGCTTACGCTGTACAACAAAGGCAAAATTTCATTCAAGGATTGAGTAAGCCCACGTAGCAATAGTCTTCGTCGATCACCTGAATACGAGTATAAAGCCAGGTAAGAGAGGTGGTAGCAATTCATATTAGAAAATTATTAAAGCTTTGTATATAACTTACTTATACTCCAAAACCAATTAAGGAATTATTTGTTCGTTTTCAACGTAAAATTAGTGGTGGAAAATGATTTCGGCGTAAATGGCATTTCCCTTGTTTGGGTAAAGAGGTGAAATAGCAGTTATGTAACTGGTAAGGAAAAGAATGGGATAAGCTAGAGAGTACACCAAAGGTCTTTATTACAAACCTTCCAAATCTTCATTGTGAACTGTAATATCCTCAGGAAGCCACCTCAGCATCATCGCGACAACCTCAGCCTGAGATTGAAAATATCAATAAGATAATCTAATGCATATCACAAATTATAATATAATCAAGGAAAGCAAGGTTTACAGCTGAAAGCAGGGGGATGAAATTACTTGTATGGAACCCTTGCTGGATAAGGAAACTAGAATTGGAAGCAACTCTTGCCATAGACTTGGACCTTCTCTTCTAACTATCTGCAATAGAGACACAAAAAATGAGTACTGAAGCAGCAAAACAATAAGTCAGCAACTTAAACAAAAGAGCAATGGGGAGAATACCTCTGCAACAAGGGCAGCTGTCTGACTCTTCAAAGACCACACTTCACAAGGATCCGAAATCTCAGACATCAAATCGACAGCACCTTTAGCAAAGTTACTTCTTTCTGTAGGGTTCAATTCCTCCCAACGCAATCGAACCAAATGCTGCATGAATATATTCATTATCACCAGCACTCAGTTACCATATATTACAAAGTGACAAGACAAACAAAGTTCACTATAAATATGGGTTTTGAATGATGGACACGTTTTGACTATTTTAAAGCAAGGGGGGAAAAAGTATTAACTCAGAAAATGTGTGCATGTACATTCTGCATGACTCGAGTTCAAATATTATTGGGGCAAGCAATGATTTCCCTATTTTTTAATCTCTATTAATGATAAAAATACACACGTTAGTTTATACTAGCATCCATACCCAGAGAAGCAAATAATAATTATCTTCCTATATATAAAGACTCAGCATAGCAGATAGTACACAGGGAAAATCTAGGAGGGAGGGCGTGACCTAAGTTGCATTCCATTAGTATGAAGAAATCTCATACTGAAACGCAACCCATCATGGCAGTCAGTTGTTCTTAAAGATGAATATTATGTGACATAACACATGTCTTGAACAATTGGTATTAATTAAACAGGCAGAATCAAGAGTAATGTAACTTTAAAAGCAAAACAAAAACTGCAACAGATCTTATCACCTAATATAGAACAAAATATCTTCTTGGTAGAGAATAGAAATGAAATACAATAATGAACCTGCAGCATTTTAAACGCGTGCAACCGAATTTCAGAGGACCAATCCTTTTTCACAAGAATAAATGATGTGCTAGCTAAAATCCGTATATCTCCAGTTTTCATCTGCGAAAAATTGGAAATACGAGTATGATCAAAATATAAGATAAAAACAAGTAAGTATTGCTAATTAGGTAATAGTAAGTATCTAATTGTTACATTATAAGGCACGCGTCATACATTAAACCATTCGAAAGAAACCTATTTTTAAGATTACCTCCCCTCTTTTTAACCTTCAAAATCATGAACAGCACTCCAAAAGAAATATACCAAAGTTCACAAATTCACTTTTTAGGAACTGAAACTTGCACACACATTTCAATTGTGAAAACACTTCACTGATTTTCAATTCACTTAAATTTCAGATTTCAAAAATTCTATTCATTTATGCTTAATTCAAGGCCAAAATTCGTTTTCAGTTGCAATTCTATTTCATCAAAAAACATTAAAAATTGTTCGATTTTCCTGCTCTTTCAAATTTTAAAGTCAAAAGTACATCGATCACCATTAATCAAAATTAATCAATTGAGAAACTAAAATCTAAAAAATTAACTAAACTTTCTTAACTAAACTGTCTATCACCGAATTTCACAAACTTAACAATCAAGTATACTGTAAGGACCATGCAGTTCGACCTACAGAGCTTAAAAGTAACAGTCAAATGAGGATTCTGGTGAGACAAGAAACAGACGATGAACACAAACAAATCAAACCAGTGTATAAGCAAACAGACGTTACTAGAGAGAGAGAGAGAGAGAGAGTACGGATTCTAAGTAAGAAACGGCAGCCTTGCGAGCATCGGAAGTAGTGGTCCAGTCTAGGGCAACGGCAATGGCTCGAGCAACATTGTTGGCAGAGTTACTACTTGCTTCCTCCATTACTAAACTTTTCTCTGCTCTGGATTTTCCCAATTTTTCTTTTTCTTTTCTCCGAATTGTAGAGAGGGATGATCGCAGGTTTACAAATTACATTTACATATAGACCTTTATTTATTTGGGATGATTACATGAATCCCTCTTATAATTTAAATATTTATTTCTCACTTACAAGTCTTGTATTAAGAAGAAATCATATTGATTTTAAATAAATTATTTTCATGTGATATAAAAGGTATATTGCAATTAGTTTTTAGTTTTATGCCAAATTTGTAATTAACACCATTGAATCAATAAATAAATAAAAATAACTCATAATTTAATATTTTTCAGCTTCTTTAATTCAATTTTTTGTTTCATCTTTCTAATAAAAATCAAAATAATAATTAAAACTTAAAAATAAAATTTAAACATAAATATGTTAAATAATCTGAATTTACCACTCTTTCAAAATCAACATAATAAATAATAATTAAAAAAAAGAAGTAAATATACATGAAAAATAATTTCTCTGACATCCAAACTGATGGGAATGTTAAAAAAAAATACTCTATATTCGAGGGCAAAAAAATTACAAAAACTTGGAAGAATTATTTTTTGTACCCTGAAATTAAACCACTCTTTTCTTTCCTTTAACCTTAGCATCTATAGTAGTTCTATATTCTACGATCCCTGGTGAGTGTTTTGATGGTTCTGGTGCGCCACTGGCTGCGTGTTTCTTTCGCCTTGATGCACCCATGCTCGTGGAATTGCCTAACGGACCTGACCAAGCTTGGATTGGCTCTTTTGCATAAGTGAATGAGGTGGAACTGAATGGCACGTCGGAAGGAGCGTAGGCTGGATTGATATGATGAGATGAGCCTACTTGGAAACCGAGTGCTCCATCCTGATGTGGCGGGGGGAACTTTTCGCTCTTGCTCTTTGCGTTTGCATGAGTGATTAGTCGCCTTCTCTGTGAACGAAAAATCAACACATACACGAAAGAGTCATTCAGAGTATAATCCAAACTTATATCTAATCAAGACGGTGCTCAAATTTTGCTCTGTCTAGCTCGTTCAATCCATGTTGATGCATGGATTGTAATGATAGTATCTTACGAGTAACATCTATCCAATAATTTTCCAAAACAAGTTCGCAAAAGATAAGAAACTAGCTAGCGAACGTACATCGATATTAGATTGAAGCTCAGCATTGGCTTCTGGAGCAGGAGCCGCTCTGATGGGACGTTCACGTGTCCGTGTTTTCTTCACACCATCACCATGAGCTTTACTAGCCGCTCGCTGTCTGCAAAATATACCAATCATTGCAGGTTTACAGATGCCACATACGAAAGGAGAAAAAACACTCAACTCTAAACATATTGTGTTGCGAAGATTCTTTAAACAAAGAAAAATAGTTGATACCTCTGAGCTTCATCATCGCGCCGTTTAGCATCAATCTCTTTAGTTGGGGGATACTGTGGAAGACTAGACGGTTCACAAGCATAAGGTTCTGTAGAGAAGAACTGAAGAAAAAAGAGGACAGAACAAGGAGGAGCTTCACAAGTATATTTTTACAAAAACACGAAAACCAAATAAGAATAACAATTCAGACACTAAATGGGTAAACCATGTCCAAAAAACATAAATAATTTTCAGAATAATGGAATATCATTGGCATATATTGGGAGGCTCCCATACCGGTATGTTCATGTCAAAGAAAAGTGGGAATCCAGATCCATTTAGTAAATGTATGCCAAGATCAGGAAAATCTCTATTAATGACAAATAGCACCGTGCAGAGTCTCTATTTGCATGCATATATGCAAGAAAATTTTACCAAATTCTACGGAAAAAACAGATGAAGAACACAAATTGACAGTCACATGTAACCATAATGAGGCATCTAAACATGCTCAGTTTCTTCCATCATTTAAGAACATTACAATCACCCAACATAAATCAAGAGTCGCATTAAGGGGCACTCCAGATCATTAAACTTGTTGACAGAAATTAACTGTTATGGAAGAACCATACAATTAATGTGATACTATACTGAGACACGGAGAGGCTCTGGTCTTCCCAAATATATAAAATACCCAAAATAAGAATTTCTATTTTTTATCCTGCAAAGTTTTTAGATTCTGCTACTTCATACCATTTATATCAATAAATGAAACAAGTTGAAGATTAAAAAAAATAGACAAGAGAATGATGTAAGTTGCGACACTCACTTCACTTCTTAATGCAGCTGTGGCAGTTAGACGTTCTGCTGGATCAATTGCAAGAAGAGTTTCAATGAGGGGCAGTGATGATGGAGGGAAATCTTTAAATGTTTCTGCAATACTTCTTTTGTAAGGCTCTCTAGGCTTAATTAAGTATGCATGTGGGAACTTTGCCCTTTTCCAGTATTCATCTGACGGTGAACCACATAGATTGTATATCTTATGTAGTTGTTCGACCTAAGTGACAGAAAAGAGAATTTTCAAATAGCAGTTTATTTATATATTAAATTATCAAGTTCTATCATAAGAAGTTGATTAATTACACATTAAAAATAGCCTGATGATATGACTAACTAGGAATATCATCTACTCAAATCACGCAGCCAATCATTTCTTAGACTAAAAAACTAAATGGGCATCCTTCCGTGTTTGCTTACTGATTTCATTCTAATAGTTGAAGCATCTATATGTATTATTTATGCCTTTCTGAATCACGTTCAATCTTTTGCATACAATTTCATGTGAACCCAGTAAACACCCACAAGCATACCTCTATATTATTGCATAAAACTGATAAGATAATATATTATTCAGCTATAAGCAATTAAGAAATGGATGTATTTCGAATGAAGTAAAAAGAATCATGCAAACCAAACAGGGATGTTGAGTTACCTCTGTACGACCAGGCATAATAGGCTTCCCAGCCAATAACTCAGCCAATATGCAACCTGTACTCCAGAGGTCAACACCAACACTATAATCAGTAGCCCCAAGAAGAAGCTCAGGAGGTCGATACCAAAGAGTAACCACCCGACTGGTCATGGGGTGTTTATGGTTCGGATCATAGAAAGATGCCAATCCAAAATCAGCAATCTTAAGCACTCCGCCATTGTCAATAAGAAGATTTGAACCTTTAATGTCACGGTGAAGAACACCACGGTTATGGCAGTGCTCGAGTCCAGATATTAACTGATGCACATAACACTTGACCTGTAATATGAAGGCATATTAATTGGTTACATATAAAGCACATTTCTTAGTAACAGTCTCTACTGATCCAAGGCAGGCACTTTGAAGTCAGACTAACCTGTGGCACAGTAAACTTGATTTCTGGGCTAGCAGCAAGTCCAGCTAAATCATGCTCCATATACTCAAAAACCAGGTACAAACTACATGACATCCTTGAAGTAACTAAACCCTCCAATTTTACAACATTGGGATGATCCAATCTACGCAGAATGAGAATCTCTCTAGCCATAAATTTCACACTTTCAGGTTCCAAATTGTCAAACCGGACCTTCTTTAGTGCAACAATTTTACCTGTTAATGTATCTCTAGCTTTATACACATGGCTATATGTTCCTTGCCCAATCTGACGATCAACAAGATATAACATATATAAATTAGAAGAGACTTTAAAGACAATATAAGAGAACAAGATTGTACCACACAAAAAAGTTTCAGAAATGGTGGCCCATTTCATTTCAAACAAAGTGCACATTGTGCCACTAATCTCAAAACCATCATTTCCATGTTATTTGAAAAGAGCATTCCAGTGAGAAGTTTGAGAATAATCCATCTCAAATAAGACAAAACTTTAGCTTTTCCATCTATAAATAAAATTGCGAAGGATGCAACCAAATCACCCACCTTATCAATTTTCTCAAAGGTGTCTGCTCTACGTGGAATCCATCCATTGAGGACTTCCCCACAAACTGCTGAGAGCCAAGATGGCCACCCAGCTGCAACCTGCTCCCCGCGCAAATGCTTTGGTGGATTACTCAACCTTGGGTTTGGCTTTGATCTCCTCCTCTCCCCATGTGGCCTTCTCTCCACCTGCGTCTGTCTATCCCCTTCAGTCTTCTCCTCCTTTGGCACCCCACCATCACGAACCTCAGCAACAACACTAGTTTCAACTTTGTTTATCGAAACATCATCAATTTTCCTATCAGACTCAACACTCAAGTGATTTTCCTCCTTAGCCTCAGAGACTACACCAGACGAAACCCCTCGGCCAAATACACACCCCATTTCTTCAATCTAAACCTCATTTCTCAACATATTCCATATAGTCTCCCTGCTAATCAACACAAAAACAACTCTGTAAACTCAAAATCACAAAACACATACCTCAATCATAAACCCTAACTCAAAACAACAAACCTCTCAAATCATCAAACAAAAAGTCAATACCGATCCAAAACGACACAAAAACAAAACAACTAACAACCAAACTGAAACCAAAACTCCATAAATTCACACTTAAAGCTCAAAACACTTGACTGAACTACTAAACTAAACCATGATCCAACAAAACAAATATATACTAAAAACAGAGTTTTAAAAAAAAGAAAAAAGAAAAGGATGAGATTCATACTTAACTCCGATTGAATCTGAAGGAAAGAAGAATTTTGTCAGCAAATCATTGAAAACGAGAAAGCCATCGCATCGCTAAGGTGAGCTGTGATTTTGGTCGCTTTCGAGTTTGTTCGAAAATCGAGCTCTCATTTGGTAGCAAAATTCTCAGAAACACAAGAAGAAAGAAGCAAAAACCAGATCGCCGGTATTTATATTTTGTATTAAAAATATTAATTAATAAAAGTTATTTATATAAACTGTATGAATTTTAATGGAATTATTTAGCATAAATCTGTTACGTAAAACACAGACTTCAAATTTGGACTATATAATTAAGAGTTTTTGTGATTTAAATATAATTCTAGAGTTTAGATATAAGTGTTTGTGAATATTATAAATTATTTTTGAAAAAACAAATAAAGGTGAATTAAAATCTAAAATATAAGTTTGTAAGTAGTCTTAATTTTGTTCTTCTTAATCAGATCATGTGACAGCTAGGACTGCAAAATTGCACTAGATACCTAATCAAATTATTTATTAAAGTAGTAAATTGGTCCAATTCCTGATATTACTACCCAATAAATTAACTCTTCAATTTCATAAAACCCTATACTCTCAAAATTAGTTTTTATTTTAAAATTTAATTTTTACGTTTTTCATAAAATCATATGTTTTACGGGATACATTTATTTATGTTCTTTGGAAAAATAAATAAATATAAAAGAAAAAAAATGATAAAAGTCAGCAAATTTTTGTTTTTTCTAGTAATTACTTTTGGAATTGAAACATATTTTTTCGACAAAGTATCTCCCATGAATACAGCAAACCAACATTCCCCATGGTCGGAAAATTATAAATTTGGCACCAAAACTCGAAACGATATAATCCATCATATGGTCATTAATTGGTATTTCATATAAATTTGGACTCAATAGAATAAACACTAGAAGAATAACAAACAAATAATGCATCATATGGGCCATTAATTTATTTCCAAAATACAACAAAGAGAAATCATTTTCATAACAGAATTCCTATCTACAGACATCATATCCCCCTAATTTGGCTTCTGTCAGTATTGTTATACAATAATAGTCCCATAATAATTTTCGTCTGCTTAAAAAGAAAAAAAGGCATTCTATTGCTTCATGCAAACATTTAAATGATTTTTTTAGTTTGCGTATAAGCGACAACTTGTTCAAAATTTATGATACCACTTCTTTCCGACTCGGGAAATACTAACCGGGAGCTTCTTTGGATGTTTCAAATAATGCGCTGGGACGGTTTTTCAACATTTACAAGGTCGAAATAAATAGTTCTGGTTATGACAAGCAAGCATCCCCAGAAAAATCAATCATTTTCGAGTATTCTACACTTACAATTGATCACCATTATCATAGGCCATGTTCGACCTGGGAGTAACAAGACAATTATGTTAATATATTGCTCGGAAACGAATAATTTACTAAGCACATATCTGGGAAAAGAAAAGAAATTATGTTCAACAAATTTCATTCATGCCCGTATTAAACCGATAAAAAATTTGCTGAGTCTTTTTGGTTTTCGACTCCAACAAATGTGCATGTGGAGTAAGTAAATGCGAACTGAGTTACTCACCTCCTCCATTGATGTTGTGCGAGGTCACCTGACTTGAACCACTTGGTAATTAAGAACCAGATCCTCTGGTTTTTTCCATATATAAGCCCTTACGGTGGCTAAGCTCATGTCTGGGGATACAACCTGAAAAAGAAAAGTAAAAATGAGATATCGAAAAGCATTTTATTGTGTTTATTAGCTCAGAATCAAAATTGTACTCTGCAGAACTTGATAGAATTTCAAGCACCCTAGTTCAGGATTATACACGGGAATATTAACAATAGGTAGTTCGTGAAGGGATTGCATATATGTACAACAACAAACCTGATTGTTGCACAATATCTCTATAGAGGGCCTCACTTTTTGCCAAGGCTTCAATCCAGGCCGAAAAGATCCGTCTCCAACAGCTGAATGTGATAACGGCCCTCCAGCAAGACCAGGAGCAAATGTTCCGTCAGGATTACCACTGTCCAATGGTTTGTCAAGGACCATTTTTTCAACTACATAATTGACAACCTACAACAAGAATGAAGTTAGCCTTCCAGTCATATTGATGTTACGAGCAAATTATGCACGTTAGTCCAAAGCATGTATCAAAAGGTAACATAAGTCCATCATATCCCTCGAGAAAATAATATAAACTACAAAAATTATGATTATTTACCACAGAAAGTCTCCCGTGAAAATCATGAAAAGAATTTTGTACAACATTAAATACCAAAAAAAAACTTACTTTATGTATTCTCAATATACGAGGTGCACTTAGTTTCCCTTGTGTAAGGATCTGGACACCTGAACCCTCACATGGCTGAAGATAAAAGCTGCATCTGACATAAACATAAAAAGTTTAG
>JAYMTB010000031.1:0-23113 GCA_036897585.1 Francoa sonchifolia | reverse complement strand
AATTGAAGATTTTAAAAAGACAGCATCAATTGAAGACAAACATTATTCATTTATCAAATTCACGAAAATTATAATTGCTATTAAATTAATGAAGATATGAATTTTTGAATAATTATACTATGTTGTGAAACAAACTGATGCACACACTGATTGTGAGCAAATATGTATAAATTTTAGATACATTTTCATACTTATTATGTTATAGATTCTCGAGACTTTTAGGTATTTAATCTAAGTTTTGTTATTGTGTCATAGATCATAGAAGATGAGAAAGAATCTTCAAATTCAACACGAATTCATGGAAAAATGAAGATAAGTTGATAGTCACGCAGAAAAAGAAGCAAAAGGAGGAAAACCCGAGAGGGCAACGCTAGCAAAATACCAACAATGGCTGAGAGACCAGTGTGTGGCGCCATCAAGAATTTGGGGGCCAGCCCGACCCGAGCCTGAAAAAGCCCTGCCTGACGGGCCTTAAAGGGCTGACCCCTCAGTAGAGGGGCCTGGCCTGGCCCGGTCAACAAAAAACCGGGCCTGGTTCGGCCCGGCCTTTTGTGCACGTCTAGAGCTAACATTGTTCATACGGTAACTATTGACTAATTTTCTACGAAAATTTACAAAAATAGAAGACCTTCGAGAAAGAAGAATAAAGATAAAACAGAAATGGAAGAATCTAGTATCTATTTGAGATGCCTACATCAACAAATATGTGATTCTCATTTTGCCTTTTAAAATTCAAACAATTACAAAATGTTATAATAAAAGCACATTAAATTACCATTTTACCTTTAAACTATTTACATATTTACAAATATAATTTTGTTTTATTACAAAAATATGGTCAAACTGTATAATTTTTCAATCTTAAAATAACTAACATACTCTTGCAACTATCCCTTTGTTTGTGACCGGTAGATTTTGTAGGGTGTGGGTCAAATTAAGACCAAATGATATATACTGATTTCAATTCGGATTAAAAGAACAATATTTGGATTCGGGTGATAGTAAGAGATAAATTATGAACGTGATAGAAGCTAAGAGTAACAGCTCTCCCTTTGTAATCTAGTGTCAGAAAGATCCTTAAAAGCTCTGATTTCACAAAGTAATAAAGAAGGTCAATAACTGTTTGTTCACGTGAGGTTTTAAAAATGTGTAAAATGGTTGTTTTTGTGATCAATGTTCAGTCATAAATTGTTTATGTCTCCTTTAAATGAGATAGATGTGGGCTATTTATAGTAAGTTTTAAAAGGTGGAATAATGACTCATGAATCATTTTTCACGTGTCTGTTTCATGATAAAATAAAGTTGAATAGTGCCTCATGAATTCTCTACCATGTGTCCGTCTCCCATGTTACGGGGCGTCTATATGACATGAACTACGTGATATACGGATAACATAAGAGCACTAAGATTTTGGTTGGACAATCAGAGTCTCTAGGATCATGTCTTCACATTGCTAAAAGCTTCTCTCGAGTCATAATGGGTTCAAAGTGATAGGGCGACCTTCTTCTTTTGGAGTGTCGCCTTGTCCCTCTAAACAACCTCTCTTACCCAAGCATCTGTGCCAAATACCCCTCCTTATTCTCATTACTATACAAAGTGTTTTTGTTGCAACGCTCCATCCAACTTACTCTTTCGAGCGGGGCGTCGATGGTTGAACTCGGCGTATGTAAACTCTAGGCCTGGGCTTTTATTGGGCCCAAGCAGGTGATAACCGGCCCAATCTGTTGATCTGATCTCCTGACCCGACCTATAGAAAAGCATTTCCCAACACCCTCTTCCCCTCATTTTTCTCTAAATAATCATTTATTCATTTTAAACCATTTCTTAAAATGTAACCCCCAAAACTAACTATTTCAATTATTTTATTATTTTATCTCCAATTAAATTATAAGACCTTAAAATTTCCCCAACCTCGAATCAATTTCTAATTATCTTTTTTTGAATAGATAACTAAAATATTAATCTAAAAAAATAATTAAATAACCACATCCAATTAACAAATAATTATTCATTAATTTTTATATCATCCCTTAAAATCGGTACTCCCTCAAAACTAACTACCCACTAACCATTTCAATTTTTGAAGAAAAACAATTATTTAATTTTTATATCACTTAATTTAATTTGTTTCAAATATTTCTATCATAACCATTCAATCTTCAATTATAATTCACCTTCTTTTTTTTATTCTTTTGAAACTGTTGCTAACATGATTGGTTAAAGTGATCTAAACCATCCAAAATATTTTTACCATAATTAGTTTTCTTTCCACTTCTTCAACTACCAAAAACTGAAGAATGGAGGCGATAATGGCTGTGACAGCAAAATCAAGAAGACAAAAAAGGTGCGTGATTAGATTTGTAATTCTTAAAAAAAATTACTATTTACTATTTACTATTCACATTTCAATTTTTGTGTTATATATTAGGTTTTGTAATTCAGAAATGTGTAAAAATGGAGGCGGCTAGAGGTAGTGATGGCCTATAATGGTAGTAGTAACAGCAAAATCAAGTATATTGGTATTTTAGAATATTATTCTTAATACTTATGGTAGGAAGTAACTATATAATTCTATCCAATACACAATTATTATTTTATTTTTTCATTTACGTTTAGTTGTGATCTCATCAACAAATTAATGTCCTACTTTAACTATTTTATCACTGTTTTTCTAAAATTACTTTTACGTCCTAAACTATTTACTTAAATTAATTCATAACCCAATTTCTTTTTAAAAGTCTCCAACATTCCACAAACTATTAACTCCAAGTCAATTTTATATTTTCATGGAATGGAACCACTAAATAAAATGTGACAAAAACCTTTTCACTCAACCTAGATACTAAGTGCTCTAACCTCACACTCTCTAGGGTTGACAAGTTTTAACTCTCTAGAATTACACGCACCAAATGCTAAATGCTATGTAAAGAGTAGATGAAGAGCTTAAAAGCTTAATTGAGTGCTTCATAATTTCAATGAAAAAGATGATGACAAAAAAAACTACTAAAATTTGAAACAATTAACTTTAAAATACTTAATACTTTGGATGAGGTATAAATATCAAACACAGACAACCTAGTTGTTTAATGAAAATAAAAAATATTAAATGCAAAATCAGGACTTCTTTTGAATAAATTTGTCTTTTAATAGATTAATTTCTTACAGAGACTATGAGAAAATTCTCTGAGATCTCTTAATCCATTAAAGCTTTCCTTTAATCGATAGGGACAACTTCAGAAAAGGTCAAACTCTTTAGACCTCATTAATCCATTAAGACCATTCTTTAATTGTTTAATTTATTACAGTGAGCATCATTTTTTAAAATCACATTCTTTAATTGATTAGCATCATTCCTTAATCATTATACAAAGGTAACGGGCTTTAAAACCTTTAAGACAAGTCTTAAATAATTAGAACGAGTCTTAGACCATTTGACTACATGTAGTAAAGGTTCAAAAGAGTTTTGAAACCGAAAACATATGAAATGGAAACTTTAATATTAAGACACATTTTTAAATTAATTTTTCATGCAAAGTGGAAAAACATGAATGCAAGTGATAGCTCTTAAAATCTTTGCTACCTTTACTTACATTGAGCCCTGTGAAACCTAATCTAAGGTAAGAGTTTCGAGACTTCATGTTTCCAATATGTTCCATCTTAATATGCGGAGTTGGTGATGGTAGATCTTGATAGCATTCCAAGTTGGCAAGATATGCAAAACTCGCTACACAGTTGGTAAAAGTTATTAGCAACAACTTAATTGTCTTTGTTATTATCAAAACACGGTTAATGAAGATTATTGGAATAACAATTGATTCATCTTGCATAATTTTATCCATTTGATTTTTATGGTATTAAGATTATGACACTAGATATTAAACTTGATACATATATTTTATAGAGTTTTCTCAAATATTCGAAATAAGTGGAATTGCAACAAAGTTGGTAGAGTTAAAGAAAGATCATGTTTTTCCATTTGTTTTTTTGCTATTAAAATTGACATTACTTTTACCGATTTTAATTGCTACTGTTGAACAAGGACATTCTCAGCGATGAAGATTATTTAAAAATGAATGATTCATTGGTAGCTTATATTGAGAGAGAGGTAGTTGAAACAATTGAGAATGAATATATTATGAGCCGCTACTAAAATATGGCAAACCCGCTGAGTAGTCCTTTAACATATTTGCTTTATACATGTTTTTTTCTGTTAAAGCTTAAACTAGCTACCCTAATACCCTTTGAACTTATTGAAAGAGGCAGACTTGCCCCTTTGGTCCATTTCCATCTCCTTCTTCCATTAAAGTGATGACATTTTTATAAACTATATATCATACCTCCGGGTATCATTGTTTAAGTACTAGTGTTACATTCTTGTAATCACTTATACTAAACACATAATATACATATCAATTTTTTTCTAGCCTATTTTTGTAAAATTTTATCTCTCATGTTATGATTTGATATATATTCCCTAACTCATACTATTATTCATTCTGTCAAGAATTTATCTGTGGTGAAGTCCAAAAAATTATTACATAGAACCATGATGTAGAGTTATTTTTAAGATTATCACATCTTTATTCTCTAGAAAATGGAAAGACAAACTATTGTGAATGTGATATACTTCAATTTCAAGAATATGAATAATTATTTGAGAATACAATATATGTTACATAATGAGTCATCTTCCGAAATTCTTATAGAGTGTTTATAAAAATTGATTCATAATAAACCTAAACGCTTAATGATAATAAACACCAAAAGAAAAAAAGACAATTATTATTTCATTCTCGTAGGAGAGTGACTATGTCTTACAAAAGAAATCAAAGTTAGTTGGAGGAGTAGTGTAATTTCTTGACAATATTTTGGTGGCGAAAACATTGTTGGCTGCTTCCGTGTTATGAACAAAATCCCAATATATTGCTTTTGATACATCCTTGCAAGGCTTGACTAAAGTTTGACCGCATGATGCTCTTAAATCCCCGTTGTAAGGTGGCCCGCCAGATCCACAACACGCCATTAAAGGATTCTCAAAACCTAAAAAAGTAGGTTTTAATTGCTTAAATTGATAAAATCTCTCAAATTCATATGAAACTAATTATTCCACAATAAATACAACATTACGAAGTGGAGAAACGATATTTTACCATATTGAGTGGCGTTAGCAATGACCCCGTGCTTGATAGCATATATATCGACATAGACAATGCTGGCATTCTTCAATTCAGATCTTAATGCTTCGGATAAATTACGTAAATTTTCATTGAACGCTTTCGTAATATCATTTTCAAATTTAAGGCAACCAGCTTCATCCATTTGTGCATCGGGTTTTGAACTATATAGTTGTTGTGGTGCACAACCCATAGGTGCACTATTATGTATCCAAAAATTCTTTGCTCCATTTCCATATAAAATCTAGATTTGGACGTAAGAAAATGGTTAGAGATTCACTTTAAATAATTGCTACAAATGAAACTTGTAGCTATATAAGATGAGCTGATACCTTTAAAAGGAACACCACCATCAACAATTTTTAAAATGTTTTTGAAATGACTTACCTTAATAGAATCTTTAACTCCATTCATTAATTTTGGGTTTCTTTGGATAAGTTGATCGTATGAAAGATTGCCTACTAATTTTGAAAATACGAGATCGGCCAATCCAATATCGATTATGTATAGTGCATTCTCGAATCCCCCTTTATCAACCAAACCTTTGAGACCTAATTTCATAATTTATTTTGGCCATCAAACATAAAAAAAATTGAGTATTTTTTGAAAAAAGCGTAGTTGATAATAAATACCTTGTGAATATTTTTTAAGAGACAACTTTTTAAAATTGAGAAAATTGCGAACTTGACGTCCTAGAGTATCGTTTCCAAAACCATCCAAAGAATAATCTGGCAAAATAGATGACCCGCTTATCGCGAAATTAGCTCCATTTTTGTAATTTGATTCTAGTTTTTCGTCATATGGAGTCAAAAAACTAGTGCTCAAATTTCGACCTGCAAAAATAATTGATATAAGCAAATTATGAAGGTAGAATATATGTTTGTTTTAAAGAAATATAGAGAAGATGGAAGGGAGCGTTTAACAGACTAGTTTGAAAAGGATTGTGTGGTTCCTGTAATTACTCTTATAAATTATTGTTAAACTTACAAAGAAAATCAATGATTAAACGTCCATCAGATTCTCTACCGGTTGGCTTTCCAAAATATGTACTTCCATATGGAAGTTGCTTTTTGCCGTGTTCCAAATTACCGGTATCAGAATTGGAGTCTCCAAAATTGAAAATAACTGGACTTTTATTGCATTGAGCATAAACCATTGTCGGAAAACAAAGAGGAAGGATGACAAGAATTTTAAACATGGTAGAAAGAACATGTTCTCCCTTCTTAGTCATATCCTATTTCTCTTCTTTGATTTTATTTGAATAGAATATGAAATTTACAAAAGAAAATTAGATATTTATACAATCTAATACAACCAAAGATTACCTTATTTAACATATATTATAGTTACCAATTTTGAATCATTTAGTGTTGTTTCCTATATATTTTGACTTCAAATAGTTTTTTCTAATTATATTTAGTAAAAATTAAGCGTAACCATTCTTCTGGAATAATCACAAAAACTTTTTTGATTCATATATAATTTTTTTTTAACAATCCATACCATCCAAATATTAAATCAACAAATAACAAAATATTGCTATAATTCGTATAAGATTCTCGCCATGTGTAATATTTAATACAAATACTATAATTAATGTTAAGAGGATATTGATTTCATTTTAGTTTAATTAATTTCTTTAAGAATGTAATATTTAATACAAATAAGTTAATTAATATTAAAGATGTTAATTATCATTTCAGTTACTTGATTATCAATTATTTAATTCTATTACTATTCATATTCAATTATTTAGTTAATTAATATAAATAAGAAATTATTTAAGTCTATTAAGTCTCTAAATTACTTTATTATTATGGAGAATTAAGGGATATTGACATTGGTTGATTTCATCAAAGTTTGTGTGTTATAGCAATATATATAGATATTAGTACTGTATCTAATATCTCCATTCCAATTTTAACTGGGAAGATAAAACTGTTTTAGGTTTAGGGTGCATGGACCTTGATTTGGCATTCTGTGAGGAAGCACCTAACGTTCCTACAGAGGAAAGTACGCCAAATGAGCGTTCAACCCGTTTGGATTTGATGCTCACAAAGTCTCATATAAGGAAAACCATAAGGGTATCTATTCCTGAATGTGTTAAAGTTAAAGACCTCATGAGAGCGATTGAGGAGCAATTTGTGATTAGAACAAGGCTATGGCTAATACTCTAATGCAAAACTCCCGAGTATGAAGTTTGACAACTCGAAGAGTCTGCGTGAACAGATTATGAAAAATGAGGGATATTGTCTGCATAATAAATATGGTTGAAATATCTGAGTCATTTCTTATGCATTTTATTCTTAACTCTTTTCCTATGGACTATGGTACATTTTAAATCTCGTACTACACACATAAAGAGATAGGGTCAGCTAATAAACTTTTGACCATACGTATTCAAGAAGAAGAGAAGTTAAAACATTGAAATTTTTTAAAGCTAAAATATACTCATGGTAAGGAAAAATTATAAAAGTAACACAAGTTCTAGTTTGTCTAAGCAGAAAGGCAAACAACTTATGAAAGTACAAGGCAAACAGCAATGGTCGTATAAAAAAGAATTGCCAAAAATACCATCTATGGTTTGAAAAGAAAGGTAACCTCTATATTTTTGTGTTATGAATCTTATTTTGCACAGGTTTCTAGTAATACTTGGTGGATTGATTCTGATTCTATAATTCAATTACCATTATCATGCAGTGCTTTCTCAACAAAGGAAGCTGGTGGACAAATAACGAAACATCTATTCAGGAAACAAAATATATTCACAAGTAGAGATTGTGGGACCTTTGAGACTTGTTTTGAAATCTGGTTTTGCTATTAAATTTGGAAAACAATTTTCATGTTTCATCCTTTTCCAGAAGTTTAATTTAAGTTTCCAACTAACTTAAGTTAGGTTCTGAACTCTTCCATAAATCTATTTTCATTTTAGTGCAAAATAAAATTATTGTTGGTTGTGGAAAACTTTGTTGAAAATTCATACAAACTGGATTCCGACGTTACATTTACGCATAACCTCTTATTATTGCATGTTGAGTGTAGTGGTATCAAACAAAGTCTTAGAAATGAGAAATCCTTTAAATTGTGGCATAAGAGATTAGGTCATATATGTATTAAGAGAATAAAGAGATTAGTAAATGATGGAGTATTACATACTCTAGATTTACTAATTTTGGTACATGTACAGATTATATTAGGGGAAACCAAAAAAATATATTAGGTATCTACGAGGAGTTCTGAGATATTTGAAATCACACACTAACATTTTTGGTCCAATTACCCTCCCTTGTATGAATGGTCAAAACATCTTGGACCGATTCAACAAGATCTTGGACCAAGGGGTATTCTTAACATCTTGTTGAATTAGATACACAGTATCCTCTGCATGTTAAGAATATATTGGACTGATTTAAATCCAAGCAGAAGATTTCTGCGCTAAACATTCTTCTGATGGGCAGTGCTATTATTATCGCTAGCTTGATCCCCCTTTGTCTGCCCTTATAGAGATGTTATCAATGAGCTTAAACATAGTTAATGTTCAAAATTTAAAAAAGTTAAATCCCAGGAGATAAATGGTTTCCAGATTCTACATGTTTGCTGCGCTGTGTAATGTTCATATGTATTTTGGTGTGTACTGTTTATGTGTTAAGCCTTCAGATTGGTATGTGTAAGTGTAATTGAAATATGCAAGTTTATGTGTAGGTGGATGTGCTCTGTTTATGAATGTAATGAATTATGATTGCAATTTGTACATGTTTTTTGCACAACAATGTCAAACTGTGAATGCCTTCTACATTTTTTGAGCACAACAATGAGAAACTGTGATTTCGAATTCATAAACAATACTTGCCAACATAAATCCCTGAACTTTAATTACACGTATACAACATAAAATTTGGCAGGCAGTGCCACAAAAGTACTAACAAGAACTAACGCCTTCAAGTAATATCATTCCACCTTACATATCCAAGAATTAAAAGACCAAATTGCATAACTAATCCAAGTTGATGATAGTTCCGCCATATGACTTTGGTACTTTAATAGACATGATTCTTGAGGATTTCCTTTTAAGTGCAGTTGCTTCTTGTGTTGAAGATTTGGTTTGTTGAATTTGCTTCCCTTTCTTGGCATGACCAACTGACATTTCCTATCAAAATAATTTTTTATAGAAGACATTGGGGCACTACTAACTGGATCGTTAACAATCGTTAACCCCATTCCATAGCTCACATTAGGTTTCATCTGTTTACATTTCTTGATTTTAGGAGGTGGCCCAAAGTGTGTTCTGACACTATAAGTTGATGTGTCACTGCCACTTACAGTGCCACTAGGACCAGATGGATTGCCCACAATTGGCCTTTCAGTACATCTTCTCGCATTGTGGCTGCTTCGTCTACTTACACCTCATTCTACACTTTGCTTTGCTCAGCTTGAATTGGTTTGCAAATGGCTTATGCATCTCATCTTTCGCTTTCCTTCTATTCTCCTCAGGTCTCCCTGTTGGTTTCTTCCATATTGGTGGCTGAATGCATCACCTGAAACAGGCTTCCACATGTTTAGACCATTAGTTGGTTGTAACATTAAGTTATAGAACCTGAAACAACAATTATATTATCAAATTCATAAAAATGCTAAGGCAGTTATTACCTGAGAAAGGAAGTTTTTGTGAAAGACATTGTGGACAAATTCATCCGGTGCCCTGTTAATTGAAATCTGGGAAGCAACGACATGGACACAAGGAATGCCACTCAATTCCCACCTGTAACAAGTACATATTTTTTTTCCCAAATCATCATTTCAGATGATACTTCAAACTTCTGCTCTCCATTCCATGCTCTGCATTCCATCTTACAATGAAGTTACAGACAGTTTTTTATGACCTCCAATTTCATCTAGATTCTTGAGCATAGCAAACAATCTCTTGATGCCCTCTTTTCCCACATTCGATACAATCTTCTCATTACATATCTTCGAATTTCCTCCAGCATCTGTATAATGGGTTTATCCATGTGTCTCTTCATGGCTTTGCTAAAAGCCTCATAATTGTCAATAAGAAAACTCTCAATTTTGTTATCGGCGAAAATGTGTGCCGTGACCAAGTGTCAGCACTGAGTCCTGCCAAATGGTCATAATCAGCTAGATTTTTTTCATTCATTTTCAGCATCAAGTAATTAAATTATCCAAAAGTTGTAGCAGATGCAGCATTCCACATATAATTTTTCAGCATTTCTCCCAAAAAGTGTAACTTGAAATTCACTTACAAATGACACACACAAAAGCGTTTGTCGGATCCTGGCACCACAATATCAAAAGCGGCAACAAATCCTTTGAACATGAACTTATTGAATCAAAAACTTGTAATACATAGAGCATAAACTAGTATTTCTATGGCACTAAGACGTACCTTATGCTGGTCGGAAATGAATGCCCATTTTTCAAAAGGCCCTCCAATATCATTGAGAAACAATGATAGAAACCATTCCCAATGGTCTCGGGTCTCATTATCTGCAATGCACGCCCAAGCAATTGGATAAATTCCAGTATCAGCGTCATATCCAACTACTGAAACAGATTTCAGCAAACAGTTCCCCTTAAATGGCACCCATCAACCCCTATAATTGGTCTACATCCTTCAACAAACCCTTTCTTCACTACATCGAAACATACATACATTTCTAGTGTGATAGTGTTGCCAGGGTTGCTGGTAATGAGTTCAATGCAGTAGTCTCGAAGTCGAGAATATTACTCCTTGTTGGAACCCGGAATCAGATCAATTGCATGCTTTCTTGCACGGCTTGCCTTCATTTCTTCAATATTCATGTTGAATCTTTCTTATACCAATTCAGTCACTCGCATCTAATTTCATATACTGGTCTTTTCTGAATGTCTCAATCATCTTTCTTCCAATAATAGTCGCAGACACTTGTGAATTGTTGAATTGCTGCAGACAAGTGTGTCTATCTCTAAATATCCTAACTTGCATTGTTTTATGAGTTTCACTAACGTTGAGCAGCATATATATATATATATGGGGTTGCTTAGTGGAAGTTAGGATTCATAGCCTACGCATTAAGAAACTGGATCCTAGAACCGAAAGTGATTTCTTCATTGGATATTCTATGAATTTCAAAGGATACATGTTTATTGAACTTCACACATTCTTAGAATGATAATTTTTTGTTCTTTATTAAATTTGAGTAAGTAAGAAAATGTGATTCATAACTTAATAATTTGTTTTTTCTTCAAAATATTTAATAATCATGGAAAAGCAAGCAATTCCATTAGAGAAACAAACTCATAAGCAATATTGGCATGCCATTTTTCCAACAAGTTTATTTATCAACCTATTATGTTGGCTACCATTTTTTTTTAAAATTTCACTATGACCTTTACTTATTACTACAGAATGCACGTTATAAAAGAAATTCATCCATAATTATCATGTTGGTGAATTTTTTATTTTTAATATATATAATTTTTCTAAATACAAAAATATAATTGGAGATATTAATATATTAAATAAGTCTAAACAAAATAAACTAAAATATTATACACCAACGTGACACTCAAACTCTAACAGTAAATTGGTTTAGATATTTTAAATTAATTATTACTTGATTTGACTGCTCACCTATCATATATATTTCGCATCAAGTCATCATATTTTATTCAAATTAAGTTATATCTATAATAATTGAAGTGAAATATATTATATCTATACTAATATCACTTTTGTATGATTATTTAAAATTTAGGGGGAAAAAAAAATTGGTACTTTAGATTTTTTTTTTTTTTTTTTTATGGAAAAGGTTGGTTTTAGAAAAAAAAATAAGAAAATAAATAAAAATGTAAAAGTATATTAAAATCTGATTGTGTTTCAGCAAAATATTCTGAAAATAATATTAGTAGCAAAAATTACGAAATATTGTGTAAATTTTAAAATTTATTTTATGAAAATTGGATATTGTAATTTTAGAGAATATTTTTCATATTTAAGGAAAGTGTTGATTGAAGATATTTGAGAGTTTCCTATTATAAAGATAATTGATTGAAGATTGATTAGACAAATATTTTCTATATCATGGGAATACTTGATTAATCCTAATGGAACACTGATTATGATGGCTATAGAGAGCTTAAAAAGTATAATTATCAGCGTGATATTGATTGAATCTTGATGATTATTGTGCAACGTTTTTGTTCAACAAGGAACCGTGGCAATCGTTCGTTGTTAACTAAGCTTTTCAGGAGATAAGCTATTCTGTCTTCGGGAGGTTAGCAGAGAAAATAAGGGGATCTTGTTTCTGGTTTCACAAGAAGTATTTTTGTTCAATCTCGACGATAGTATTAAGAGGAGTTTAATCTGTATTAGACCGAATTGGTATGTGTAAAACATTATCGTAGTGGAACCTTTTTATCTGGACATAGGTGGTTTATAACCGAATTGCGTAAACACTTTTGTGTGTCATTTAAATTTTCAACATTATTTATATGATTTCCAAAAGGTGTTACAAACTGTGTTAATACTATCATAACCAAAACTAACTATGGTAATTAAAAAAAAAAATATAAATAGTGACTTAAATATGAAAAATAATAAGTCTATCCGAATTATTACATACATCCAATTCGAACATTATACATTTTTTATACATGTGTGATGATAATAGTCTCTGAATTTATTAGATACATGTGTGTGACGACGATATATGTCAAATTTTAATAATTTTTGTTTTTGTATTACTTGTAAAATTATTAGCTCCAAATCTTTTTTTATTGGAAAGCGATATTGAAAAATTTCAAGGGCTACCACCGGCGTGTAATTTTTGTTTTTTTTTCTAGACAATTGGGTCCCTCCTTTAACAAAAGTTAGTCCAGAATTATTTATTTTATTTTTATCGTGGGCAACACTCTGTTTGATGTCCTTTTATTTGTCCAGATATTTTTAAAGAAACTTTAGATGTTAAATTATTAGCCCAAATCCACTTTTCTTTATAAAAAAAATTACATAAATCAAATTTAACCTTATTTATTTAAATTATGTAATTCTATCTCACATTTAAAAAGTGGTACAAATAAGTCTAGTTTACAAATTACTTTTGTTTTCTTACAAATTTAGTAAAAAAATCAATTTCTCACTTTTGAACTTTCAAAGAACCTTCCCAGCAACTTTAAAAAAAAAATTATAAGAAAAAGGGATTAAATAATATCCTCGGGTTTCACACTTTGGTTGTTGAATTATTGATTGAATTAATAAAATAAAAACATCAAAAAAATGGGAAGCTAAAACCAGCTGTCTCTATATTCTCTATCCTTCAATTTTCATTCATTTCTTCCTTCTTCCCCAATTATAGTAAATAATCAAAAATGGTAGCTTTGAGTTTCATTGTGGGTGTCATTGGTATGAACTTTCCCATTCTTTTTATCTTTTAACTATATTTTCCATTCCCAAAATCTAGAAAATAAAAAAATCATGGTTTTCTTCCTTTTGCAGGCAACATAATTTCAGTTCTTGTTTTTCTTGCTCCAGTGTAAGTTCTCTGTTCATGTTAATATACAATCTTGAATTTCTAAAGCTAATACTTGTTTAGCATAATTTAATACTACGTTGAAATTTTTCCCTGAGTTTACCACACACTATGTTTTTGTGCTGTTAAGCAAGTCAAATTCAAAGATGGGCTAGACGACTAATACATATTTCTGTTTCTGTTCAAGATAGTGTTAATAACATAGAGGGTGTCATTCTACAAGCTTGACGTTTTACGTATAGTATGAGATTCTGAATTTGAAACTTTGTTCTAATTTAGTTCCTCCCCAATTTCTCTTCAGTTTCTCACCTGTTGACTGAGATAATCCATGTTTTGTCTTTGACTCTTTAGAGTAAGGAGTTGTTTAACAAATTTGAAGAGTTACTAACAATTGAATTTTGAAAAATTGATGTAGTGGGACTTTTCGGAGGATAATAAAGCGAAAAGCCACAGAAGATTTTGAGAGCTTTCCTTATATTTGTACTCTGTTAAGTTCAGCACTTTGGACTTACTATGGAGTTATCAAATCTGGAGCAATTTTGGTTGCCACAGTTAATGGATTTGGAGCCATTGTTGAAACTATATATGTTGTGTTATTTCTTATTTATTCCCCGCCACATATGAGGGTACATAATTTACGAAGAAAATTAAAAGTAACATTTACTATCTGATAGAGAATTTACATGGTCATTTTAATGTCTCAATTCACAGGCTAAGACTATTATTCTGGTTGCCATTTTGGATGTTGGATTTGCTGGTACCGCGATACTTGTTACTCGAATAGCATTGCATGGAGAAACAAGTATTCAAGCAGTAGGGTTCATTTGTGCAGGCCTTAATATTATCATGTATGGCTCACCTTTAGCTGCCATGGTATGAATTTAAGCTTTCATTTTCTATTTTATTTAATCTTCTAACCATAAGATTAGAAATAGTTTTTGTTTTAAGTAATTGGAAAATTTTTATGATTCATTAGTATAAAATACCCCCATCAGCAGCATGTTAAAGCAGATCATAGGACAAAAATTATTTACTTAAGTTGTATCAAGGTTTTAGATTTTGCATATTTTTTTTGTACTATGTTTTTTTTTGGGTGGTCCTGAAGTTTTGAATGTCACATCACAAGAATTATTATTATTAGTTTTGAAGGACGATGTAAATTAGAATCATCAAAGATAGTGACACTCTGTCTGTCTAGTGTGGAATTAGTATGGCACCCACAAATTAAGATATTTATAAAATCTAGTACTAGGCTTAGCATACAGTAGGTTGTTTTAATTATAACCTTCTTACTAAACCAATTCAATATTAACTAGTTTTATATTTGGGAGTCAAATCTTTGATATTGTAAAATAGAAGTTTGATTCTTGTGTAAATATTTTGAAACAGCAAAAAAGATAACCAAAGGAGACTGAAATGTTTTCTTTTTGGTTCACATTTCATAACTTGAATTTGATCTCTTCTTTTAGAAAAGAGTGGTGACAATGAAGAGTGTGGAATACATGCCTTTCTTTCTCTCGTTTTTCCTTTTCTTAAATGGTGGAATTTGGAGTTTCTATGCTTTTCTGGTGGGAGATATTTTTCTCGGGGTAAGACTGCATTTAATATTTTACTTTTTCCACTTTTATTTCAAATAAAACCAAGTCTCGTATATCAATTACTCTCATCAGATGCAAGCAAAACAAGAAAATACTTATGAACTTAAACATTGGTTTTTATATATTATATCAAATACTTTAGTAAAAATCACAACAAGTAGTTGCTTACAACATTTTACGTTAGATTTTTGACAATGATCAAATATTGAAAGATATGTACTAGGATGAAAGTGAGCAAACGTGTGTGGCCATTAGAGTATTGAAAAGTCAAGATGAATAGACAACTAGCTTCATTGTATTTAATTAATGTAATCTACTTTTATAGGTACCCAATGGGGCAGGATTTATACTTGGGACAGCACAGCTAATACTATATGGAATTTACAGAAATGCCAAGCCATCAAATTACACTAATATTTCCAATGGCTTAGAAGATGGATCCCAACATGACCCCCTAATTATCTCTTCCTCTTCGCAATAATTTACTTCATTACATATTCAGATTTTCCCGAAACAATGAATAAAATAGATACTAGTCAACGAAATACAAATAAAATTAATTAGTGAGTCATTGTGACATCAATTGAGTAAAAAAATTATATTAAGGACATTAAGATTAGATCTACGACAAATGGGACTTAATTTTCATGGTGACATAAGTTGGGAGACTAAAGATACGAGTTTTCGAATATAAAACTTATTTGTAGTTAATCAATTAAAAACCTTGTGTTGTAAGATATTGTAATATGAAAACATCCTTTAATTTGTAATATTCTAAAATTATGAAGTCCATTTATGCTAAAAAGAAGTTGATTTTAAAATTTTGAACCAAAGTATGAGTTCTGATTACACCACAATATTTTTCTTTTTCTTTTATTTGGGCTTCTTTCCATGGGCCTGGCCTGGTACCGAGTTTGGATTATTATTATTATAGCTACTTTCTAATACAATACAGAGTTCACATAAATCCACAACAAACCAATTTGTATATATAATTACATATAATACAATAGCAGTATTTGCAATAAGGTCAATATTATTACTTGAACTATGGTAAACAGATACTAATCTTTTTTAAAGTTCAATTACGTGTGGGAACTTAAGCCATCAAGGAAGAAATGGAATCAATCTATGAAGAATACTTGTAAAATAGTAGATGTTCAACTTTGTTCAACCAAATAAATCAAATCGTAAAAACGTTTTCAAAAGGAAAATCAACTGAAGCATCAATAAATTTAAAGGAAGTTCGTTGCTAAGCAACGTATCAATACTTATAAAACGGTGACAAGGATAGTTATAATTAGACAGGCTGTAACACTTGCATCCATTAACAATATGGTGATTCGAATATACATTCTTCAATGGTGAATTTGATGAAGGGGCATATAGATATTACCCGAACAAGAAAATAAAAGTTTGTAAACTAATTAAGTCTTGTATGGAGTAAAGTAAGCTCCAAAACCAAAGGCATCAAAGGTTTGATCCAGTTATGAAGTAAAAATGTCCGAGTAAAAAGTTAGTGTCGAATTGTATATCACAACTTTATTATTCTAAACTTATTGGATGCTAGTTTGTGTTAGATCTGGTTAGGATAGTGTTGCGCGAAGTGCTGTAAAATGAAGTGTCGTAACACAACTTGTAACACTCTTAGTATAATGCATAAACAATGCTATAAATTTAAATGGCACACAAAATTGTTCACGCAGTTCGGTGCTCACACCTACGTCTGCGAGACCAAACCCAGAAATAAATGTTTCACTAAAATTAATGTTTTACACACACCAATTCAATCTAATATAGATTTCGGACTCTCGATGCCACAATTGAACGAAAACACTTATTGTGGAATCAGAAATAAGATCTCACTTGTTTCCTCTTACCTTTCTCTAGATGGCAGGATGACTTCTCTCCCAAAAAACTCAATTAACAATACGCAATTGCATCTTGAATACAGTTTTTTGTTGAACAAAAATGATGCACCATTAATCATCCAAATCTAACGTCACGCTAATGAATTCACATTCAAGCTCTCTCCATTATCATAATAATCAACGTACATTTGATCAATGAATCAGTCCCATAATGTATGGAAAAATCTTCAATTCAAATCTTCAATAATAATATATTTCCTCAAAATAAGAAAAATATTTAGTTTTCAAACTTAATAATATCTCGTGATTTTTGTTGCAGATATTATATGCAAATATCTCGTGAATTTTTTATATCATTACCATATCAGAATATCTATTGCGAAAGCATAGTCAAAATTGTCAATATTGTGTCTCACCGAGTGTTACACCAAATCTATTTCAACAGTTTGATATAGTTTTTTCTAGTTGGAAAACTTATAGGTACACAAGCAATCCAAATAGTATGCATTAACATGGTATGCATAAATCTTCTACCTTAACTCCCGTTTAGATGCGTAATTTTACATTATTGCAGAAATTTGTAAACATAGAATTTAAAATTATAGTATTTTAAAGTTCTTGATTTTGGAATACCTTATTTGGATTATAGACGGTCTAATTTAAAATTTCATAGATTTATGTCGGATAACAGTTTAAGCGTTATATTTTATGATTTAGTTATATTGACATTACTAAATACAATACATATGTGTGTGCGCTCTCTCGCGTGTGAGTGTATATATGTATATGCATGTATGAATGTGTGTATACATATATCTATGCGTCTGTATTCCTGTATGTTGTATAATTGATATATGTATATGTCATTGTGTGCATAATATATATGTATGTGTGTGTATGTATGTATGTATATGTGTATGTGTATGTGTATGAGTATGAATTGGCAGGTATAGATATGTATGTAAGACTAAATATTAAAAATATTTATCACATTATATATTGGTGATACATGAACTTTTGTAATCCAAATTCACTATTATTCGTATCGAAGAATTTGTAGAATTTCGAAATAACATGCCTCTGGTGGAATTTGGGAACTCAAAATGTCATTTTAAAATTCCATAGAATTTGAAAAATTCATTTTGTATTTATCCAAGGAATAAGTTACACGGAATTTCAAATTTCACAAAAATACCATATTCTATCTAAAAGTTTGGCATCCAAACAAAAGATAAAAAAAATTATGGAGAACTATGTTTTAATGGATATCCTTCCGTTTTAAGAGAACTCACGAATATTTGTTGGATAATAGATAGAGATGATTATGTTTCTACAAGCAGATGGATATTCATTTTAAGTGGAATCAAATAAAAAAAAACTTATATAACATAGTCCACTGGCATGGGCTTCTAGTTATACCGAAGCAGAATGGCTATCTTATTATATCAGATAATTTTTTGCATGCAACCAATGTCTCTTATATCAATCCATTTGATAGTGAATGCACATTATTGAAAGCATACAACTAAGTATATAATGGAAAGTCTAAATATATTGGTCTAAATCATTGTTACGTAAGACTTGATAAGCAAATAAATTTGGTGTTTAAGATATCAAAATGAATGGTATTAACATCCGCAACTTGTTATTCACCAATAGTAGAACATCAATTTGACATTTGATAAATGCATAAGTTCAGTTTAAATAGTCAAAGTATATTATAAAAGTGATTGCAAACACTTCATTATCTACAATCTATCCAAATGTATAAAGGTAATGTTCAACCACCGGGATAAGATTGGATAAACTATGACATGAGTTTTAATATAAATTATGTTATGAATTTGAATAAGAGTAATATAAAATCTAATATATCTCTAATATAGATATAACTCATTTTATATTTCTCTGATGTTTCCTATAATTTAGCATAAATTTTAGCTTATGTCCAATTTTATGCTATTCGTACACTTAAACGAGACCAAAAATTTATAATATTGTAAACTAAAAAGAAATTGGCTTAGCATTCTTAGTAAACTAATAGATATTCTAGAAGGAGAGTGCTTTCAAAAGAGTCTACCTATATGGATGTGAAGTGAGACTGTTTCTGAAAACTAAAAGACATGCCTCTAAAAAATGTACGAAAAATAGATACTTTACGCAAGATTAATGTTTGCCTTTAAAAATAATATAAAAGAATATAAATTATTAAGTGTGATGTTCGATGCAACACTGTCAAATAAAATCACAAGTTAAAAGACTTATCTACCATGTAATCTTCATTTACCTTTAACTCACTGGTTAAGTAAAATTTCAAATCGAAAAAATATTTTTATTTGTGTAAAGGCTTTAAAATTGAATTTATCATAAATTATTATTAAGATGGTGGAGGATTGGTTTATGTGCACAAACAATTTTCACCAGCATCACTAAAAAAAAATGTAATGAAAAGAAAGAAGGGTAATCTTGAAATGTCTCTAAAAGATAGAGCCAACAAACTTTATGATCCAATGGCAGGGGACTAAGGACATGACCATTATTATTAATAATTATGTATTACTATTATATAGAATACAGATTCTTGTAACTTGTATATGGCTGGTGGTGGTGGCATAAAAGTAGGCCCCTAATATTTAGAGTTTTGTTTGTCCTATTTGCACTTTTATTTAATATCTACTTCTCTTCTCAGTCTTCCACATGCTCTCACCCTTCTCCATTCCCATTTATTTTCTTAGTTCTTTCATTTCAATTTCAATTTCAACTTCAATCATACCATTATGGATCCAGATTTGGGAGGAGATGGAGGTGGAGCAATGGGAACTTGTATCAAACATCCTTGTGCTAAAAATTATGGTGGAATTTGTGCTTTTTGCCTTCAAGAAAAGCTTGGAAAACTTGTTGCTTCATCTTCTTTTCCTTTACCAAATAATGGGTATTCATCATCTTCTTCCTCTTCTTTTAGATCTGAACACAATCCCGCATCGGAAAAAAGTCAGAATGAAAGTGTCTTTATGACAAGAAGAATTCCTTTTCTCCTTTACAAGAGGAAAAAAGTTATGGGTGAATCTTTGTCTTTTCCACCACCTTCTTCTTCATCAGATCTCGCCGGCGCCGCCATTGTTTTCAAACGGAGCAAATCTACCACAACTCCGGGGAGAGTTCAATTCATGAATTCCGATAATGGGGATGATTATTTTCGTAGAAAAAGAAATGGGTTTTGGTCATTTTTTTACCAATCTTCGAAAAAGAATTCTAATTCAAAAACGGCGTCGTTTAATACATTACCGACACCCGCGCCTGCGGGAGTTTTGTCGGCGGGGGGTGACCGGAAAGCGTCAAGATCTAGATCTGTTGGGTGTGGGAGTAGGAGTTTTTCCGGCGATTTTTTTGAGAGGATTTCAACTGGGTTTGGTGATTGTGCTTTGAGAAGGGTGGAATCGGAGAGAGAAGGGAAATCGGCGGCGGTGATGGCGGCCGGCGACGGTGGTGATAGAGTGAAATGTGGTGGTATTTTCAGTGGGTTTATCATGAATTCTTCATCTTCTGCTTCATCTTCAAATTATTGGGTTTCATCATGTGGTGAGGATGTTAATGGGAAATCATCAATGGGTAGAAATATTGCTCATGGTAGGAGTAAGAGTTGGGTTTGGGCTTTTGCCAGTCCTATTAGGGCTTTTAGTAGTAAGCCTTCTTCAAAGGATGGAAAAAGAGATGTTATCGCTCATGGTTCTAAGCCCATCACTCCCAATTTGTCTGCCATTCCTTCACTCCTGACTGTCAGATAAGTTCAGCTCAGTTCATTCGCATCTCGTTAGTTTATGGCCAATCAAAATTCTGAGACAGTGTTTTGCAAAGGTCGATGTGCTTTTTCGAAGCTTGTGAGATGGATTTTCAAGAAAACATTGTTCAAGAAATTCGGTCAAACATCCTAGAATTCTTACGTGTTTGATTAAGTTCTTGAGACAGTGTTTTACATAGGTCTACACATATTCTCGTGGATTGGTCTCTCTAGAAACTCTGGAAAACGTTATTTCAGAAAAACTCTTTAAGTTTTCATTAGTATGCAAAAATCTCGAAAAATTTGAATGTTGGATTCAATTTAGTTTATATGAAGTGTTGTTACAATTTTCTTGTGGATAGTTGATTGTTCTTGATGTATGTGAATGTGAAATGTGTAGGGTTATGGTGTTGGGAAATTTGAATTCTTTGTAGTTGTGAATTGTAAGTGATGGGAAAGAAATGGTGTATTATTAAATATGTGATTTGGATTGTAATATTTTTATTTATTTAATGGTCACACATGCACACACATGTATGTTAGTTAGACTACATTACCACCACTTGAGTCCCTTTGATTTTGGACTAATTATCAATAAAGTAATGTTGTTTTTTATTTGATTGAATAAGATTAGATTAGATTAGATTAGATTAGATTATATGCATATATGAGACTTATATTTGCCAGCTACTTGATTGATCAAAAAGATTAATGGGTCACACATCATTTTAATTAAACCATGTATTATTCAAAATTATAAATATTTTAAAACATTTGATCATTGTGTTCGACCAAATTATTGTAGTAATTTCACTTCCTAAAGTATTTTGATAAGGAAGATACACTATTTGTTTGGGGCCCAAGTACCTGAATTCCCTGTTCAGCATTTAAAGGATTAGATTTTCCTTGTTTAATTACAAACTTATAATTAATGGGATTTCATAAATGTTAGTCCAAGTCTTTTGTTATATATAATTTGATGGTTAAGTTAGTTTGAGAATGACGTGACATATCTAAGCATAAGATTGTAACAAGTCATTAATGAATTACAAGTACTTCTTCCTAGCCTAGGGGTGGGTGTTTGATTTTATGAACTATCTCTCGTCCTCAGCGTAGGGGTCACGCATGGAAGACAAAACGTGGATAAACTCGACTTCTAAATCATCTCATTGAACTTACGGTTTACGTTATTTGGTTTAAAGTTTTTCCAGATATGGCCCTTCCAGTTAGTGTTAATCTTTTTTTTCCAATATTCCAAAAACATTTGAGGATGAAGATAGGGATGGATGACAACAGACTTGAAGAAGCAGATGATATGGAAAGAGACAAGGACTACATAGCTTAATTTTGTGGGACACTATTGTTTGTGGACCTATATAATACCCTTAGTAGTTCATGTACTTTCTTTTCAACACTTAAAAGGATTACATATTTTGATATAATCTTTCAAATAATAATTTTTTTAAAATTACAAGCAGTTTTGATTATATCTAGATTTGAATATCGGGTAGATAAATAATAAAACAACCTGTCTCAATAATAAATGAAATTTAACAAAGTGATACCAATGGACATATACTGTTAAGCATTTAGATATATGGCAATTTGAAATTTATTGGCATCCAAGTTTGGATAATTTTTTAGAATTTTAAAATTTGTGTTTTTATATTATTATTTAAAAAAAAAAAATCAAGACTCAATATTTTGAAAAGTGGTTTGAATAGGAGTAACTGAATAAATCCAAAACATATAAAAATAAAATAAAAAGAAACAAAAAAATATCAGTGTGTCCGCATCTGAGAGTACAACACAACTTTATGGAGAGCAATGGTCAAACAAATTATGCAATGTGATTATGTGTTCCATTATTAGACAGCTATGCTATGCTTTGGATTTTTATTTCCAATATAATTTATTACATTAAAATTAAAAAAATTCATATTATTAACTTATATATTTTTAACCAATTATCTTGTTACATCTGAGGTATGCGGCCCACATCTCTCTCAAGCAAATTTGGTGATCTTTCTTGCTGGTTTACTAAAATTGGGCAGGTGGGACATTCAGGGTTGTTCCGGCTTGAATCCGGCCCCAGCCGATAAGCCTCCAGGGCTTCTCAACTCGTCGACTGAGGGGGGTCTTCTTCCCCTTGCCGGGGGCGCAA
>JAYMTB010000030.1:0-23226 GCA_036897585.1 Francoa sonchifolia | reverse complement strand
GGAAAGCAACACGTTATGCCATTTGAATGCAGCAGTCAGGTAAAGATTGTGTTAAGAGTTTGGTCTTCATGAGATGATGTTTATCGATATTAGTCTTATCCTGCAGTTCCAAAATGGCATATATCTACCCTATAGAATGAATGCCGAGCAACAACTCCAACCTCTCTCGTGGATTCATAGTAATGACAGTCCACACGTGGTCCTACTGGAGGATCCAAACTTGTACCCCCACAGGTGAGGGAGCCGATATCAAGTTCATATATGTTACTGACACAAATGAACTATATTGTGCTAATGTCTGTTAATTGCCTCTAGAGATGTGGAGTGCTCCGCAACATCCTCATTTGGGAGTTACTCCAGTTACTTTGGTTCGGGTAAAAGTTCCGAAATTTCTAATTGCGGGCAAGAAAGCAATGTTCTGAATGATATAAACCGAACAGCACCCTTTAGGATACAACAAGGAGGGCAGTTGCCCTTCCTGCTATACAGTTTCAATTTTCCGAATGATCCAAAATTCCATCCATCAGTAGAGGTGAACCTGCCTGAAAACTCCATCGATTATCACATCGATGGAAGGTTCTTTGCTCCTAGACCTGGATATGACACCGGTCACCAGACTTGGCCTTCAACTTCCGCGCCTCCCCTTACTATTTTTGACGAACATTTGTACCCTCGGGCAAGTTTTCCTCTATACCCTTATTATTGTCTATTTGGTGTATCAGGTTATGCTCTGAATTTATAATCATCTTTATTGTTCGTTGCAGCAACCAAATTGAGATTCGCTGGAGAAGTTTATTGAAATGTATGTATACGAAAACTATTCATCAACCAAACAAACGCATCATGGATACACAACACGGTAATGCTCAAATTCTTGTATATCACTAGCTAGAATGATTGATGCTGAAACGATCAAACGAGCAAATAATGCATAGATACGAAATCTTTTGTATTGTCATCTGGTATTCAGAAATGTTGTACCATTTTTCTTTCTGATTATCCGAGATGTAAATTATACACATTCAAATCCATATGTATATATGTATGGAAGTTCTTCATGTTCATTTATTATCTCGTGATTTCCCTTTTTTCTCACGCATTTTGCTCATGCAGAAGAGTGCCTTAAGCATTTATGAGGATTCAGATAGTGAAGTAATATCTAGATGACAAGTGGCAAATGCCATTTGTTTCTTTTTTGTAGGCAAACCATGTGCATACATTGACATCTTAACTACTCATATTTCCCTCTGCATACTATTCATTGATATTGAATTACAATTTTATCCATTTTGAGAGTATTCCTTGGTTAATGAATTTATAACGGCAGAATAAAGTACGACTGAGATTCATTAACAAAATCCACCCAAATTCCTGCGTGACAGACGATCAGATCTGACACACGTGGCCAGCTGTCAACTTCAAAAGGCCACAATCCTCTACAACTGCACCATCCAAACGGTTCTCGTGATCTTGTGCACCGACAGATCTGAAGCGTTGATCAGTCGTCGTGGTCAGAACGCATCGTTTTTTATGATAGCAGAAATTCGCATGGCTCGATGTGGTTGTCAGATTCACCAGAAAGGGTTGACCCATCATTTTCACAACCTCCATTATTTATTTTGATTAAATACACAAAAAATGGCACTTACTCTGTTATTCAACACTTTTTTTTGGTACTTGTAATTAATTTTTTCAGTCCAAGTTGTTGAATTTTAAAATCAAAGGAACTTTCAGTTTTTAATTTCTTCTATTTATTTATTACTTTCAATTCACAAATAGTACTAAAAACAATGTGACATCCATATTTGAAATAGCTTTGAATTGAACTTTCCCAAGAAAATTTGTTTTAAAATCGACCTCTAAACAAAACTTAGGTCTGAAGTTTTTTTTGGAGTTGATGATTTTTAAATTACCAACAGAAAAGAAAAGGAATCTAAATGCAATCTTACGTGTAAGAGACAATAGGCCAAAAGACAAGCAAAGACAAGGACATAAACATTGGGACCAAATAAACTGAGGGTTTTGTCTGATTTTTTCAGAAAAAATTGAAGTTTCTTTCTACAGCCTAAATGGCTACCGACCCATTTACCGAAACTGAAAAAATGTACATAATTTGGTTTCTTCTTAGTTCAATTTTAGCCTTTCAATATCAGAATTTTCATTCGCAATTTAATTCATGTCACCATCTTTGTTTACAATGTTAATAGGGATCTGAATTTTGTTGGGTCTCTTTATGTCTTAATGTGTGTTTGTTTCAATCCATTCCTGATGGTTTTGAAATTTACCCATGTTTTTCAATTCATCCAAAAACTTTAATTTCACACGTGAACGTTAGAGTACAAAAGACAATGCTGAATTGATCCAACGGGATTTAAATTAATACATAATAGACCAATTTGTATACCATATTCTAACAATCATTCTCCTGTGCATGTTAACTTAGACTATCTCATGTAATTGTCTAATTTATCCACCATGTTTTAACAGTCATTCTCGTGTAGGTAAACTTAATTTTAACAAGTTTGTCCAAGATTCTAATACTATATTAAATTACTGAATGCTTTATACTTGATAAATAATAAATCCATTGGAGCAAAGCTCATGAAAGGGAGTTACCATTTTGTGAACTTAGTCCCAAAATGTATTGAAATTAGTCCCACATTGAAAGATGAGAGATTCTCAAAATAACTAAAGTAGATTATATAAATGAGCATTCATTTTCTTACTACTAAAAACATAAAGATTTACACTTCAAATAGAACAATATCTTCAGCAAAAACAGCTGATTACAATAAACCTTAAAATAAAACAAACAAAACATAAAATTTTACTTCTAAATATTCCTAGGAGGATAAAGAAAAAAACAGTAGCTATTTAACATACTACTAACTGGCGGGTGATATGATGATAAATACTCCAATCCCACCTCAGCCAAAAAGAAACATAACATACCCCCTTAAGAACAACAAAAAGGGTCCTAAATTCAAAGGGTACCCTATAAATATAGAGCTATTTAAAACTAGCCCTATTAATATATATATATATGTTTTAAGCCAAAATTATATGAAAATGGCATGCGGGTGTTTTTAGTTGAATTGAGCACCGCTATAAGTTTGCCCAAATGACCAACCAGATGGGGCAACATTGTTGGACACAATTGTCCTACCATCACTAGTAGTGACCTTAAATGAAAGGCTTTGTCCATTAAGATATGAATTACTCTGCCAATTTTGACCCCAATTTCTTGACATTGGTTGCCAACCAGTTTTGGATCCTTTAATTGAAACAGCATGAGCATCACCAGCACCACCAACATTTGTTATTAGTACTAAATTGAAGTAAGAATGTCCATTTATAGTGAACCTTATACCTCCCCTTCTTCTGCAGGGTACCCTACAAAAAACCAAGAAATACCCATTAAAATTTACTAACTTTTTTACCAAATTAAGGTGAAAATACTTGATGGGTATTTGAAAAATTGAAAATTTACCTTCTGTAAGAGACAGGAATAACCCCAGCTTTATATTGAGCAATGTGTTGAAAAATAGGCTGAGAAAGGTCAAAATGTTGCTGGGGGGGATTACACCATCCCCCTGCATTATTAGGCAAAGCATTATTCGGTGGGCAGAAATTTGTAGCAGTGACTAAAATTGATCCAGGCAAACACCATTTTGGGTCATTAACACATTTAATTTCATAGCAAGATCCACAGCTTAATCCACTATTAAATAAAGCAGTACTTAAAGCTGCTGTATTTTTCCCATAACCTTGACTATACAAATTCCCATACCCACAAGCCCCACCTGCAAAAACAACATTGCTTGGTCAGTGGTTCAACGGTTAAAGTCTACTGAGACCATAAGCTTAAAAATGACTAATTTTGAAAATGGGGAAATGGGGATTGGAAATTTGGTGTTTTGAGACATACCCATTTACTACAATTGAAAATGGAGAAATGGGTAAATGGAAATTTGGTGTTCTGAGACATACCCATTGTGCCAGAAGCATCACCACCACCATAGAAAGTGGCTCTAGCATTAGTCCAACCTCCATAGCCATGAACTGAAGAAATGAATGAAATCAAACATAGCAAGAAAAACCCAGAAAAACCCATAATTTAGTTTTTCCGAAATTCCAATGAAGGATTGAGAAAAGTGGTGGTGAGAATGGGGTGGAAGGAAGGGATTATATGGAAAAATTGGGGGTGAAGTTACTGTCAGGATTTGACTGCCATTTGTGTAAGTTGTTTTTGGGTGAAAACCGCTTGCGTTAAGCAGTTTTGAAGTTGAAAGCGTGTGGTTTCGGAGATTTTAGGTGGTTTTGGGTGTTTTGGTTGTATAAAGTACCCACGTGCATTGCGACGCCCATTAGCCGCAAAGGCCAAAAATAATAAATTTTGTTTATTTATTATTATTTTTCCTTTTATTTCAAATATAAAAAATTTAAGTATTAATAATGACTACCCAATTTTCTTGCATATTTCATGTAATTAAATTAAAATTTATTTTCTCCAAATATTGAAAGGTTAAGATTGAGTTTATAGTCATTGTTTTTAGTATATACTTTTTAGTTACTTTCATAAAATTAGTACTTAAATAAAAACATCTGTCGGAATTAAAATTGACAATTGAAATTTCTAAACAATTTTTGAAAAACCCGAAATCAATTCCTAACAATATCTAAAAATAAATAAATTTCTTTTTTAGATAAATTATAATTTTTTATTTATTTAATCAAGTAGTAGTAGTTATTGCAAAAATTATACAAATAAAATGTAACACTTTTAAATTTATTTACCAAACTTTTTCCCCTTAAATATTTTAAATTATTATTAGACAAAAAAACAAAGAGGAATCCGTGCAATTCAATTAATGCTAGAGTGTGAAGGGTTGCAGTTGCAATCAGAAAGCTCAGTGTTCTATCAAACGGTCCATATGAATCTAAAAGTGGACCCCATCATTTGAGGTGGTGGGTAACTTACACGTGGGTGATGCCATTTTAAGCTTTTTCTGTTTTTATTTTTATTTTTTTATTTATTTATTTTCCTTTATATCAATTATTGAGTAATTATAATCATATGAATCAAGTTGTAGTAGGTATCGCAATTACACGTGTATCCATTTTGTTCTCTTTTTTAATTATTGAATTTTTTTTTGTTGCATTTTATTGAAAAATCCAAAAATAAAATTAAATTATGTACATTTTAATTCAATGAAATAATAAGTGAGTTTTCGAAAAAAAAAAATAGCACTACACTGAATTGAACTAAATTGATTAATCTACCAAATTTACTTTATTTTTTTAATTTTTTTATTATAATATTTAATTGTGGTCTTCAATATGTATTAAATTATTTGATAAAAATCATGTAAGTTGGACTAATATTAAATTTGATTACACCGCGATTCTCGGCATTAGTAAATCAATTTGCTTAATTATTAATTGATAATTTAAACTATATTTATAGTATGTAATGACAAAAACATTTTTGTACAAAATATCTAATTATTTAACATGATATCGGTTTATAAATATCTAAGTTTTTCTAATTTCTTACTAACTAAAATTATATCAGTTTATTTTATTTAACAATAATTATAGAATGATAGATTTTTATTTAATTAATTTTTTTTAATATTTTGGACAGCTAAAATCTAGATTTGTTAATTTATAATTTTCTTAGTTTTTAAGATAAATAAAAAAATTAATTATTTATTTTTGGGGTGGTAGGTTGAGAAATAAAAGTGAAAAGACAAGGGCAAAATGGGAAGATAGAAGGTAAATTTGTAAATAGATTAAACAAAACGCAGTTTTCATGGTGAAAGTGATTTTAGAATAATTTAACGGCGATAACGACATGCTATTTGTTTGTGTATTTTCTTTTGGTACGATTCTTCCAAACATTTTCTATTAAAAATCCAATCGAATATCGACACAAATTACATCCCTCCAAACAAGTAAAACCGAATCTACCAATGTAATGTCTTTATTAAAGCGTAAAAGACGATAGAAATATATCATCTAAATTTAAAATAATCCCAATAATATAATTTTGTTGACTACTCCACTAAGTATTATTGTATAATGCAATAAGCTATCTGTTTTATTTTTCAACCGTAAATAAATATTGATGAGTTCGCTTTTCAAATAAATGAGTATATTACAATATTGTTCATAACTTTTAATACCATACTTTAGACATAGCGAATAAAGTTTCAAAATTCAAAATCCCGTAGTCCATTAATTATAGCAACTTTTTTTTCTCGTAGGTATATCTATAAGTGCAGGAATAATGCATTGAGAGAAGTAATCAAAGGAAATTTTGCCTACAAAAGAAAGAAGTTGTAAATCTTTTGAGTAGATTTTCTTTGTCTTAAATCTATTTGGTGGCTTAACCTAACTACCCCTTTTTTGTTCTTACTCTATACTTTATCAACTACCCAATTTATTTTGTCAACTACCTTTATAAATTTTTCGAGTTTGGTTATAATTTGGTATACTTTTTAATACTTCTTCGGACTATTCTTTTCCTTATTTTCGATGTTATATAAAGATAAGTAAACATTTTATTAAGAAATGCACACGATATTAGCTCATGTGTATAATGTTATGTCGTTTTATCTAATTCTAAAATGTTTTAAAATTGTCGATATATTTTACTTTTTCTAGAGCAAATGAGCGTAGTTGAGCTTAATTATGAATGAATGTTAAAATGAGATTAGGGTAATATGAATGTACTGTGTTTTTTCAATTTAAACTGTCAAATTATAATCTCTATTAGTGAACTTTTGTATCTAACAGTCCAAATTGTAAAAGCACAATATTTGGGTATTAGTGGTTAACTGAAAAGAATTTCAACATTGAACCAGAGATATGAGATTGAATCATGTTTATATGCCGAGTTAGTGTAAAGAGGTTGTTAGTCCAAAAATATAATATAACTTTATTAAATGGTTTTTTTTTTTAATGACATTTAAGGTAATTAATAATCAAGCATGATCTAATAGTGAATAAAGTATATGTAGTTTGTGTAATAATTAATTATTTATTACACTTTTGGATCTTGAAAATATAGAACCAATGTATTCGTTAGTAAGGGAATATGTTGCCGACACTAACAAAATAAAATAAAATATATATAATTAGGCAAAGGATTACATACAAATCACACTTAATTAAGAATTTTTTAATTTGGCTAGTTTAAGACGTATAGTAAACCTTAATTATCTTGTCACATATTTTAAAACTATCGTTTTCAAATATTTATAAGAAAATACGATTCACTTTTAATTTTCTCTTTGTAGAAAATTTGACACGAATCATAATAGTTTAAGACGTAATGAAATTCTAATTTATCTCATCACATTTACGATACCCTTTTTAAAGAAATATTCTGAAAAAAAAACGATTCAAGTTTTGTCCATTTCAAGAAAATTCAATATTATAATATAGGTCATATTATTAAAAACAGTTGAAAACATTACTAGTTTAAAATGTATAGAAAATCTTATTTATTTCGTGACATTTAAAACCATAAGAAAATTCTAATTAATTTTTTTTTCTCATTAGGGAAAATTCAATGCGATTGGTAACTAAATTACGGTTAAGACTTAAAAGTGTCACGTAATATTAAATGACTAAGCATTTTTTTAACTACTAATGAGTAACAAGGAATGATTAATTTCATTTAATTTATAATATAACATGTCAAAATTTGACCTTTTATATAAGGTCATATTTCAATTTTCAATGCATGTGCTACATGTGAAATTAGGCTTAAAAAAAGGAAATTGACTTAAATTTAATTAAATTAAAATTGACTTATATCATATCCATCATCAGCAATATAGTAAGTCTGTTTATGCATCATGTTAAGTTTAATTAAAATTTTAATTTAATGTCATCAAGTTGACAATATGTCCACTCTAGTTTAAAAAATCCGGCCCATAGGAATATATTGTGTACTTCATTTGAATTATCGTTCTATAATATAACCCTAATACATCTCACTAGAATATTAAGTACAATTATAGACATAAGATATTAGGAATAATAATTGATACTCAAGTTGAATTAATATTAGTTAGGGGGGAAATTTAATTTATGAAGTTGGTTTGGTTGCATTATTATAAGTTAATTTTTTGAAAATTTCCATAAATTTAATGTATAGTTTGGTAATAAAGAAATATTACAAACACTTTTAAATAAATAATTGTCTAAGTGATTAGATTTTGGTTTGTTTTTGTGGACAAAGAAATCTACTCCAAAGTTCTTCACATTCTTGTCTGTCATGGCTAAAGGAAATTACGATAAACAATTACAGTTCAATGATACTACATATCAGTTTGAAAATCTATTAAAAAAATTGGAAATAAATTATGCCCTAATGACAATATGATAAGGGCAAGAGGCACTAAATGAAAGAAGTTTCACTACTTTCAAGAAACCTAATTTTCAAACTTTTTCTATGATTAGGGTTTCAAGAACTATTAATGTGGAAACATCCAACACCAAATAGGCAATGGATTAGGGAAGTTAGGCTACCTTTATAAAAAAAAAAAAAAAGAATTCTTATAGCTGATGAAGAGTTTCATTTGGTGGGACCAATATGTTAGAAACTCCTAATGGCTAGATTAGGGCATTCCTCCAAATATAGGGTATTCAATGCATCAAATTCAAATTTATAAGGAACACCATTTGTTGAATTAGAGAATTTCAAACTTTGGTTTAGGTCTAAAAAAGTTTGGAACTTTATAATATTAATCAAAACAATTGTGTAATCTACATTTAGCGCATAATTTGAGCTATGGGCACTATCACTAAAATAAAAGTTGTAATAAGAGATGAATTATTATCGCATGACATAAAAGAGGACAAAAGGCAAAAGGCATGAAAACATGGCTAGTGGGTGAGAAGCCCTAATCACATCCAATAGGGCCCAATTCTAAATTTGCAAATTTGGTTATGCACGTGTCTTGTCAAGTTACACGTTCCGATGTGTAACTCGAGTATGATCTAAGTGACTCTGATTCTACTGAAATTCGAATTTGATTCAGCTAATTTGATCAACTATTTTATCGAATCGAACATCACAAATAAAACTTGAGTAATGCTGAATATTGATTCCACAACTCAACTCGATTAAACCGGGTCACTTACACAACCCTAAACAAATATTCCATTTAATACAATTGAGAGTGTATGGATATAGAAATAGCCCATGGGCTATAACCTGTTAGATGGACTGGTCCAAACTATCTATCACTATTGAGCACATGGGCCAAAAGGCCCACACCGGCCCAAATACACGTTAAGTTGGTAATTTAGTTAATTTATGAGGGCTATATTTGTAATTTCCACCATGACGAGGTTAATGGAAATCAATGAACGTGCTGCCACGATTCGAGCCCTAGAGTTCAATTGACAAATGTTCTTCGTGAAGATGAGGATGAATTTGCAGAGATTTTAGTCGGTCCCCTTATAAATTCTGCTTAAGTTTGATTTAAGGAGTTTTGATTTACAATTTACAGCTTCCAGGTACTGGTTCTCTTCCACTTTACTTGTTCGTATTCTCATCCGAATTTTGTATGATTTGGTGTTGATTTTGCGGAATCTGTGATTTTGAATCTGTATTTTATGATTGGAGTCATGTATGATGTAATATGGTTGAAGTTTGTAGTTTCTGTAAATGTAAATTTTGTGCAGATCTCGTTTGGTTGACTGTTGTGTTGATTTGCACGCTCAACATTTGAGATAATCATAATTTGTGAGTGTGTTGTGATATTCTTAGCATATAAATAGTCTTCCAAATTAGGAATCAATGACAATAGATTGTTAATTTAGGAAACATGTGTAATTTGTTACAACAAAAATGGTCAACATTGAATGGTTATTTGGGGATTTCTGTAGGTATAGTTGAATTTACTTACTCACACTGTCTTTTGATTCTGCAGTTTGTGAGTAACCTTTTGATACTCAGTAAGGGAATAGTTTTGTACCTTTTGTGATGGCTGGCCAGAGAAATGACTATGGGAAAAGGTCACATTCTCAGTCTGAGTATGCTGATGGAGAAATGAAAAGAAGAAACCCGGGTCATGAGAGAGAGCAGCATTCTATTGGGTTGGAAGATACTGTGTACCGTTATTTGTGCCCTGCAAGAAAAATTGGAAGTATTATTGGGAAGGGTGGTGATATTGCAAAACAGTTAAGGTCGGAAAGTAAAGCAAATATCAGGATTGGTGAGACAGTGCCAGGCTGTGATGAACGTGTTGTTACTATTTGGAGTTCAAGCGAGGAAACTAATACATATGGAGATAGTGGTGAATTTGTTTCTCCTGCCCAGGATGCTCTTTTCAAGGTGTATGACAGGATTGTAGCTGAGGACCTACCTGATGATGAAGTACCTGATGAGCCCCAACAAGTTACTGTTAGGATGCTTGTTGCCTCAGATCAGATTGGGTGTATTATTGGGAAAGGTGGACAAGTAATTCAGAATTTACGGACTGAAACTGGTGCTCAGATTCGGGTTCTAAATGATGAACATCTGCCTCCTTGTGCTTTGAATTCTGATGAGCTTCTTCAGGTTACAGATTTCTTAATTACCTATCTCATGTTTGATCTCAATTACTAGTTTCATTGTAGCAGGTAGATATTGTGATGTGATATCTCTTTCACATTTGAGCTTAATGAGATCTCTGTAAATGTTTTTCCTTCCATTAGATAATTGGGGAGCCCACTGTTGTTAAAAAGGCTCTTTATCAAGTGGCACTGCGCCTTCATGAAAATCCATCGCGGTCCCAACACCGGCTCTTATTTCATTCATCCAACTTGTACCAATCTGGTGGTATGTTCAACATGCCAAATTCTGGTCCTCCCCTCATGGCTGCTTATGGGGATTACAGAGATGAAGCTTCTGCGAGGGAATTTTCTCTTCATTTGGTTTGTCCAACTGGAAGTATTGGAGGTGTAATTGGCAAAGGTGGTGTCATAATCAAACAAATTAGACAAGACTCTGGTGCATCCATTAAAGTTGATAGCTCAAGTGCCGAAGGAGATGATTGCATTATATTTATATCAGCAAAGGAGGTGACCCTTTTTCGTCTCTGTTACTTGTTTCTTTTTCTGAATTAATTTCCTAAGAGTATAGTTACATAAATTAGATTTAATGTTGATTCAATGCTAATGTGCTCTTTCAGTTCTTTGAAGACCCATCTCCGACCATTAATGCAGCATTGCAGTTGCAACCTCGATGCACTGAGAAATCTGAAAGAGATTCGGGTGATTCTGTTATTACGACTCGTCTACTTGTGCCAAGCTCGCGGATTGGATGCCTTATTGGCAAAGGTGGGGCGATCATTTCTGAGATAAGGAATGTCACAAGGGCAAGCATTCGTATTCTTTCAAAAGAAAATCTTCCCAAAATAGCTTCCCAAGATGAAGAGATGGTGCAGGTGAGACAACCATTACATTGTAGTTTTTATGTTTCGTGTGCACATTATGTATCGTGTGCACATTATGTTTCTTGATTTCAGCTAAATCATTCGGTGTAACTTTTGTTAATGTGATGGGAACTATGTTTCTCAATGCTAAACAGATAACTGGAACCCTGGATGTAGCTAGTAATGCCCTCTTGCAAGTAACTTCACGGTTAAGAGCTAATATATTTGAGAGGGAGGGAGCATTATTTCCTCCAGCTATTCCATCCCTTCCCATGGTAGATATGTCAGATGGTCCAAAATATGGAAGCCGAGATAGTCAACCACGTGCTCGTGGATATTCTTCTTATTCCGGTGACATGCTTGCAGGTGACAATTATGGAAATCATGGGGGTTCACCGGTGAGCTTTAAAGTTCTCTGTCAATTAAAGTTGGTAAAAGGCCTGTCGTCTGTGCAGTATGCACAAAAGTACTAATTTCTCTTTGTAGTAATTATGAAGTTTCTATCATTTTTGGTTTGCAGAGTTCTGGGAGAAGTGGTTATGGAGCATACAGTAGCTACTCTTCTGGCCGTTCTGGTAGTGCCAAGTAAGATCGGTCTTTAAATTCTACTTCACATTATATCTTGTATTCTAATTGTACGTAACAACTTGAATAATATTTGGTCATTTTGTCATACAATATTATTCGTCCCAGGAAAACCTGATTTTAAGCTTCTTTACCAGGTTATCTGGTCACAGCCCGGTTTCCCATGGTAAACATCATGGGTATTAGTCACAGATTCTAGGACCTGCAGGTAGACTATATTTTCCCTTTCCATTTCCGTCCATGAAAATTAATAAGAAATGTTGCTTGTGTTTATTCATCCTATGAAAAAGGATACAATGTTGACCTTGTTGTATTTTAACCTTCCCTTCCCCATCAAAACAGCTGTGATCTACAAAGCCCGAAGCTACCCTTTGCCCTTATAGATGCACCTCCAGCTTAAACCAGAAGATCAGGTGAACGATTGAGAAACTAGAGCTCCTTGGCCCCCCTATCGATGCTTTGGTTTGGTGACCATTTCAATCACTAAGCTCTTTATCATGCTCTCATGACAGTTTATGTAACCAGAGTGAATTCCGTGCCAAAACAACATTATTATGTATTATATGTAGAACTTATGTGATTGATACCATTTTACATTTTTATCCTTCAAGTCCACCAACTTTAGAAACTCCAGGTTATTGTTACAATGAAATGTAATCGCAAGTTTGCACCGTAAACTTATTTGGTGTTTCATCAAGCAATTCTTCCTCCATGCTTCCTATTTTTATCATGTCCTCTCTATGCTCTTAGCTTGTCAATGTCGTAAGACTTGATTTTGTCCTAGTTTATGCAATTAGTTGCATGCATGCATGTTTTACGACTGAACTCTTTTCTTGCAGCTACAAGGGAACACATTAAGCTTTTCTACTTGGATCTTAAAATGTACAACTTCCTTATGAATGTGCTTTATCTCTCGATCTATCATGTAAGTGAATGTGAATAGGAGTTAATGATAAAGGAAGATGATTTAAAGGTTGGTGTTCGGGTTATCTCGTGCCAGTATTACCTTTGCAAGCCGATTTGTGGAGGGAAACCGGAATCCCAATACATTACGTGGGAGGTAGTTTTGCATATGATTCTGACGCACGATGATCTGAGCTTGGGGTAATGGGATCTATGTCAATTTATGATTTCAGAGGTTGTCAGTACGGTGAGGGTAGGGTTATTCTTAGTAGCACTTAATTTTTTTGTGATGCCTTCAACAGGCTTTGATTAATTTCCTATGAATTGCAAGCAGGTAGGTTCAATCACTGGTATCCTCGAGTTGAAGCAAGCAGGTAAGGGGTGTTCAATTTTGTACAAATAAAGTTGAGTTGATTGAACGGTTTATTGCAATTTGATGTTCGATTTCAAAGTACAAAGTAAAATGCAGTACTTGGACACCAGCAGTCGTAGTAAAAATTTCATTAAGAAGAAAGAAAGTAACAGAGTACAGGACACCATATTTCGGAGTTGTGGCCGAAAAACCTATGCTGGAACAAAATTCTTTGGGTATTACTATATACATGTCAACACCTTGATAAATGTATAATTATCTGATTCTGATTTCCTAAATGTGCTATCTGATATGATTTCAATTTGAGTCTGACAAAAATGAAGCTAGTAATTCATGAAGGCTGTGATTGTCGTCACATTGCTGCTTTGATCCTCATCAGGCACAACACTCGTAATTTTACTGTCTATTGCGTAAAAGGAGGGAATAAAGAATGAACAGATAGAATTTACAGGGAATGGGTAGTGTTATTTGAGTTGCAAATATACCTTTGCCATAATGTGCACGAGCATGAGGTGCAAACTTGGATAGTACTGGCCGGTGTATTGTTAGCTGATTACCAAAATAAAGAATAAAAGCCTAGAACATCATAATGATTAAACTCCAAATCAATGAAGCCATAATGACTACAAAGCATAAAAGGGTAGAGAGTTCATAATATGAGAAGAAAATGAAACCACCTAGTTTCTATGCACACAAGATATGCCTTAGTGTCTGTAAACTCGTTGAAATGCACAACAATTGTGTCCAACCTGTGATGCAAGATCAATTTTAGCTGACTGATTTGTTCAAAGATCATACCATGTTGAGCAGAATCCACCTCTAAGGACCCATTTTGGTAGTATGTTTGTCCAAATTAGCAATTAGTTGGTCGAGGTAAGACAACCATGTCTATGCATCCCCTTGCAAATTCTAAACATATTCACAATTTTAACAAGTGCATTCAATTTAACAAACGTAATGCATGGAAATAGCGGTTACTCTGGCATATTAAGGAATTACTCAGATTAAAGTAAATTTCATATGCCTCCCATTTCGGACGAAGTGCTCCTTGAGGCTGAGCATGCCAAAGAGAAAGATGAATTCTGAGTATAGAAACTAGTTTCGAAGGTAAAGTAAATTTCTGAAAACAATCAAACAAGTACCTTTCCCATAGCCCAATCAGCAGAATCAAAATAAAGGCGTACATTTCCCTGGAAGAAATTTGTTTCATTTAACCACTAGGTAAAAATCTTTGGAAAGGAATAGTGAATAATTAGTCACCTTGGATAGCAAGGGAAGCTTCTTTGGTATGATTCCTTGATACTTTATCTTAATTACTTCCTCCTACAGAAGAAATAAAGAGGCAATGACTTTAATGCAGAAGACCATTGGAGAACAGACCAAATTATGTATGAAATCCATAAGATACCTCTTCCTGGAGGGATGGCATGGGGTATTCATCATTCTCATATGAATCCTTTTGGTCTTTGACTGAAATGTCAACACCAACTCGGTTTTTTGGAGCATCATCTGCAAACTCTTGCTCCTTGATGTCTTCATTGGTTGTGCTTGGCATTTTGCACAACCAGCTGAAGCTGTATAACACATACTCAATTTCACTTAGAATTCAACATACAGAAACAAAACTATATGGAAGTAGTATGTTCATTATTCCTAAGTAAAACCAAATTAGAACCCCAATTCAACCACATTGCTAAGTCCCCTTCGCATTCGTTTCGTCCTGACTAAAGATCTCCATTCCCACCCTAAATATGCAAAACTTTACCAGCACAATATCTCCTCCATCACAGTTGAGACTTTTTACTAACTTATATAATAATTTTGATTTTTTCACCAGTTCAAGAATATTGAGTAATCAACAATATTCCACATTTTCAAAACTCAAAATACCTCCAAATCAAGCAATAGATCATCTCTCCCCTTTCATGCATCTTATTTATATAGATATGTACATTGCAATCTTGAAATATCTTACTACAATTCTTTCTCTATTCAAAGTAATGTAGATGAATTTATCTCCAGAAAACTACTACCTATACGCAAACAAGAACAAAAATAGGGAAACAAGATATATCAAACATAAAAACCCAATTATCTCAATAGCTCACTAAATTACCGACCATCAAGAATTACCTTCCACAAACCTCAAAACCTCAAGACAAATAAAACCTAGATAAGCAACACCGATTACCATACTTCGCAACTGGTTTAGTTAAACCTAGAACATATTACACAAAATGAACGATAAAGAATCAGGAAAAACTGAAGGAGATGGTGAAATCACCAGATTAAAGATCCGAATTGAAAGTTCCGCAAAAAATGGGAGCAGCCGATTGCAGAAACAAGAGAGAGAATTCAGCGATCTCTGAATATGAACTGATTTCTACTCACAGCAAATTTCTTCGTCAACTTTTGATTTGGCAATTTTCTGGCGGGATTTTGTTCTTTATATAGGTAAGCGGTTTTAGTCCGGAACGAAAATCCGGGTTTGTAGTTGGGCCCATTCGGATCGAAAATTATATTGGGCCGTAATCGGCCCATAATAGAATATTGGGCTTTGATAGTTGGGTTTGGAAGACCATTGAGTATATATATATATATATGTATGTATATAATGACTTCATATTCATTGTCTCATTAGTATGTTTTGCTCCACAATTTACAAGTAATTAGTACCAAATTTTTGTCTTTCTTTTCCCACGATACGATATCTTATTATTTTTCTTACAAAAATATTGTCTAAGCCCGGGTGCCTGTTTATTATTGCTCGATTAGGGAAGCACATACATATAACCATTTGGCCATTTCTAACCTAATCTCCACTTTCATTGTTTTACCTCAATGGGTCCATTGGAAAAATCCAAATTTGCTTTTATACTAAAATTTTATATACCAGAATTTCACCTCGAATCACCATACACCCTAAAATTTCAACAAAATGAAGTCCAAACAACTTGAGATTGGTGAAGCTCTTCAATTTCCATCAGTGGAGTGAGCAAATGGATATCTATATTGGATTTCATTATTAGGGTTTTTGCATTTATTGGAACCCTAGGAAGTGCTATGGCTATGGGAACATCAGGTGAAACACTTTCAATTTCCACACAACTTGTGCTTTTTCAAGCTCAATACAATGATCTTCCTTTGAGGCAATACAATGCATTATTCAAAATAATGCGTCAAATATATGAATCAACTTTAGTACATTGAGGCAATATTTGGCCGTACCGTCTCAAAATGCTTAATTTCTAACACCTACTTTAATGTGAAGGTGATGATGGCACTTCTAACTTCAGGAGCTCAGCAGCCACAGCAATTGTTTACTTATCACACAAAGGGAATAATAGTGCTAATTGGAATCCATTTTGCCAACAATTCAATTCCTTTTGCTATAGAATCACTACATCTCTAATTGGATCTTTTGCTGGGATTATTCTATTCATACTCCTCATCATTTTCCCTTCAGTCATAGCAATTTCTCGACGCCAAATATAAGCATGCGATAGTTGTCAATTACTCTAATCAATAAATTCACTAGTAACACCAAAATTTGACACGAACTCACTATATTGTATATTGATTCGCAATATCACTTCCAATGGTTGAAAAGTATGGATTTTCAAATTTCTAGTAGATTCGAAATTGAATTAAGTTTTGAGTATTTAAAATGTTTCTTCTTGCTCACTTATTGGTTCAATCCACGAGTGATGCACAAAGATAAAAAATGAAAGCCAATTTATTTGCATATCTGAAAAATAATTACAATATGATCCAATTGGACCACTGGTCACTACCATTTTTTGGCTATAACATAAAAAATATATATGTACGATAAGCATTGAAGTATAACTGACGAGTGGCTGAGCAGTGGATCCCAATTGGATTGGATCAGCCAATTTAATCTCAATTCTTTTTTCATATTTGTTGAATTGAGATCAACTAATTATTTTCCTAATTATCAGTATACTGGTTTTTTAAGTGTTAGGCTTATAAGAGAATGCAACACAATCCTTATAGAACATTGCATACACTCTTACCGAGTGAGCACGCAAGTCATATGCAGATCAATCTGCAATACCAACGCACTCAATCCGACCATAGGAACACTCAAACTCAGCATCCCAACAGTCTGCACGCAAGTCATATGCCTGAACCGTAAAGCGTTGTTTATCTATACCAAGCTCGGTTAGGAAGAAACATACTCTCCCAATAAAATAGCAAAGAGTTTGATTGTAGACAATGCCCTGAATGCCATTGAACTATATATTTACAATTATGAATCTTGCACTAAATATAATTATCTGAAAAACCACTTATATTCTAAAAAACAATTCACCAAAATGGCTTAATCTAAAATTGAATTTTGAATTTTATTAAGCTATAGAAAAATAATAACAACACAAATTTCAAAAGCTATTAGCAAATAGCTTCATAAATCATCAAGAAGAATTCTTAAGGCTTGTTTTTTAACTACTTTTCCATACAACCCTTTGCCCAATTTCATAACCTTTTCCATTTCCAAACTCCCTCCACCATTTCTCTTCAAGCTTCCTATCACCACCTTCATCACCCTCTCATCAATCCCCACCACCTCCACCACCCCATCAACCACCACTTCCCTCACCGGAATCCGTCTCCCCCACCTCCTCAAGGCCTTTTCGGACCCATAAACCTCCTCATACACCCCCCAAAATGATGCCCTCAAATACCCCTTTTCCTTCCCTTTCACATTCCATTTCCTCATCCCTTCCTCTAACTTCATCACCACATTGCCTAATTCCATCCCCATTTCAATTTCCCTCATTTCGTGCTTCGGTATCGATACTTCATACTTACACCTCTTGCAATTACAATTAAACCCCCATGTTTTCGCCATTTCTTCGCGCTTTTCTAATGGCGAAAATATGTCAAAATAAGCAAATGTTAACTCTTCATTAGCTTTAACATCTCTAGATGTATGAATTATCACATAATCACCTATATGTAATCTCCTACAATTTGGATTACATGCATGATTAATTAATGAAGCTAATACCCATAATCCAACACCATAACAATCACTTTTTTTCCCTAAATTTTTTCCATTTTCAACTAATGAATTCACATCTAATATACTTAAAAACTTACCCATTTCAATGAATTCTTCAAATTCATCACCAATTTGATTTTCAGCCCTAAATTCACTAATTTGAGAAATTTCAAGCTCAAATTCATTTTCCCCAATTGATAATTTACTAATCAAATTCACAATTCTCGGACAATTTTGTGCAATTTGGGTAATTTTTTCAATAAAATTATTCCACATTACTAACTGTTCATTCTCACCGGGATCATCGCCGGAAAGGATACCTCTCTCCGCCACAATTGCTTTAGTCACAACCACCACAGTTCCGGCATCCATATCCTTCATAGCAAACAACCCACGTCCACTAATCTCTGATCTCTTAATCCCCACTGCTCCGACGAACTCCGCCATCTCCGGCAACTTTCCACGGAACCCATTAAGAACCCAATCGGAAAAATCAAAAACTCCAGTTCTTGATTGAAACTCAAGCTTTTTACATTTTTCTAAATACCCATTAATAATTTCTGAATACCCATTTGCTTGAGATTCAGTTAAAGCAATTCTAAAACAATCTAAATCAATTGAATACCGATCAAGACCCATAAAAATCTTACCCTTACAAACCAGAGTTTTGAAATGGGTATTTTTCAATTCTCAACGCTTCTTCACAATCCATTAACGCTTTTGAATAATCTTTCAATCTGAAATACGATTCCGCCCTGTTCGAATAAGCTAAACAAAGTTGGTGATTTGGGGTTTTTGAGATCTGATCTTGGCAGAGATTTATGAACAGAGTATAGATTTTTATGGCTTCTTTCAATTCTTCCCGGAGAAAAAGCTCCGCCGCCTTAGATCGGAGTTGTTGCAATTCCTCTTCCGCCATTTTCCGGTTCAAAAGTTTGAAAGAAATTTCTGTAATTTGGATCTTGGTTTTCTCTTGATAGAGGGATTTTGAATTTTGGAGATACTGTAACGGTCATATTTTCTTTTCTCACCGTAACGGTAGTGGATATGTCGGTCGTTAATTATTACCGTTATAATTTAAATTTTAAATAATTCTTTTTACCATCAATTTTTGCTACTAATTTAATCCTAATTTCTGCATATTCAAAAAATTATTTAATAACATTTATTAGTTTAACTTATTATTCAATTTACCAATTTTATTTATTTATTTATATTATAACATTATGCTCTGACAATATATTATCATTGATATATCGAACAACGTTATCAACAAACTCAAATATTACTATACTTAATATTTGATATATATAATTTTAAAAAATTGGGAAAAAAACAAAACAAAATTAATCAGTAGAATTAATATTTGTGGGGAGATTGAGAAGGGACCTATGCATTAAATATTTCAGAAAGAAAATAAATAAATAAAATCATAAACATATACTGCTTTAAATATTCAGCATGTAGATGAAAATTTAATAAGAACATATTTAATTAATTTTGGAACATTTATTAATAATACCATATTCCGTACAAAATATTGGTGGGAATTTATCTATTATATAATTTATTTCCATGTATCTCATGAACAACTATTGTTACATAAATTGAAATTTAATATTCGTAAATTCTCGTATTGTCAATTTTTTTTTACGCTATTCGTATTTAAAATTGTACGAATTTTCATTTTCATATGATTAATGTGTCGTATAAATTGGGTAAAATTCTAAGAATTGCAAAAAAAAAAAAAAGTCATTTTATCACGTTGATTTTGTGTATATTTGTATTTAAGTGGATTTTGTTATTTTGTCTGTATCAAATAAAAAATAATTTTGAAAAAAAGATTATTATTATTTTTTAGAATTTCGAACAAGGGCTAATCCGTGTCATACAAATTTTTAGTGTTTTTTCTTTTTCGCACTTACTTCTCTGATATTTATCGCGTACGTACGAAAGTAAAGAATATTCCAAAAATACCCTTCCCATTACCTAATACTTTTAATTTTTTGATCAATCGGTAGTTCAACATGGTATCAGAGCAAAAAGTTTTGAATTTGAATCTCTGCTGCCACAATATATCCTCAATTTGCTTAGTGAAGTGAGTCTAAATATCAGTCCACGTTTCAAACCTGATCAACCTCAAAATAAAGCTAAATATTGATCCACGTTTTAAGCCGATTTTTTTTTTTTTTGACTTCGGCTTCAACAATTTGTATTCATTTAATTCAATAATTATTTGTATTTTATTAAAAAAAAAAAAATTATAAATTTATTGGTATTTTATTAAAAAAAATTTGAAGATGGGCCATGTTGAGCATCTAATTTTCCCCCACAGGGCAAGCAAAAAAAATAAATTTTTCTGTTAGATATCTGTAGAATAATTAATATGTCATTTAATAGATATTAATAAGTAAAACCACCTTTTTTCTTTTCTTTTTTAATTACATTTTCAGAATTACAAATAACATAATTATTGAACCAAAATTAGTAATGTCAGTCATTAATTTTTCTGCTCTTAGATTTACTATGCTCTATGGACCATGCAAAGCACAAGCCTATATATATATTAGTTATTTACCCCGAATTTTCCACAAAATATTTAAAAAAAAAAGTTACCCACTTCGAAATTTCATAGAAATTAAATTTTTTTCTGTTTTTTTTCTGCCTGTTTTGCAGGTAAAATGTACCTATAAAAGCTGATTCAATAAATATACATAAGAGAGATGTTATTTTCCAAAAAAAAATTATTTTCTTATTAAATGATTTGCTCAGGTCATTTTCAAAAAATAATTTCTTAAAATGACTTTTAGAAATAATTGTAGAGCAATATTAAAGTGACTTTATATATTGACTAGTAAAGTTGTCTAGTTTTCATCATTCTCCCATCGAGTTCAAAAATTAACACTACCATTTTTCTCATTAGGGTTTCGAAAAATGAAGAATTCTCAATTGAAGAAAGGAACATGGAAACTCGAAGAAGATAAGAAACTTTTAGCTTATATTGAAAAACATGGCCATGGAAATTGGTCTTCATTGCCTGCCAAAGCTGGTAAATTTTTGTTTAAAAAATTTCGGAAAATTATTTCCAAAAGTATTCGTAGTATTAATGTTTGATTGTATGATAACAGGTCTTCAACGATGTGGAAAGAGTTGTAGATTGAGATGGACTAATTACCTTCGACCAGATATCAAAAGAGGAAAATTCAGTCTTAAAGAAGAACGTACTATTATTCAACTTCATGCCCTGCTCGGAAATAGGTATTCGATTTTGCAACACCATGACTATGCGTTGAAACCCTAACTATAATAATTACAAAAGAAAAGAAGTTAATACTGTTTTATAGAATCATAATTTTTCGTAACTAGTTTAATTAGAATTTTTATTTTCAGGTGGTCCGCTATTGCGAATTATTTAGAAAAACGGACTGATAACGAAATTAAGAATTATTGGAACACTCATCTGAAGAAAAAGTTGACAAAATTGGGAATTGACCCAATGACCCACAAGCCAAAGATAACCACCATAAGCTCCGGCAGCCACCGCGCCGGAGAGGCTGCCGCGGTCGCCAATCTTTGCCACGTGGCACAATGGGAAAACGCACGTTTGGAAGCTGAATCAAGATTGGTGAAAGAATCAAAATTGGTGTCACATCACCACCACCAAATTTCAACTCCGGTGGTGGCTAAAACCCTAGCGCCGCCGTCACTGCCGCCGTGTCTTGATATACTGAAAGCATGGCAGTCATGTCGTGATGGCAATTCATTTCTTGAGTCACCTACATCAACTTTAAATTTTGGGAAAAGAGTACTGTCTTCGGCACCTGAAACTGCAATGGGAACAACGTTGAGTGCTGAAAGTTGGTGGGTTTATGATTCTATTCCAATTACGGAGAATCAAGATTTTGAGACGAAGGAGTTTACTACTGAGGATTTTGAAGAGAACAGTGATTACTGGAGCGTAATAATGAATTTAGTAAATGATATAACTTCTTTGGATTGATATGTATTATGTGCATAACTTTATTAATTTTGTAGTAATTGATGTTGTGGTACCTAATATGGAAGTTGAGGTTAGTTACTTGTTATTTTTTTTTTAAACTGAAGTACAATTTTGTCCTTCAAATTTAATAAATAATTTTTCTAATTATTATTTGTAACATTTTACTCCAAATTTGTATTTCTTCTCATATTCCGTTAAACCAACTGTTAGTAATCTGTGTCACTTACTTGTATGGGCCCTTACATATGTTTTTAATAATTTTTATTTATTTCTCTCATTTTTTCCTCTTCGTCTTCGTCTTCGTCTTCATCTTCATTTTCTTTTTGTTCTTTACCGAATCATTTTTCTATATCTTATCTTGTGTATATTGAAGTTGACGGACTAATTTGATTGTTACTGATTTTATGTAATTTTAGAGATTTTAGAATTAGGATTTATGTTGATTTGGAATTTTATGAAAAATATTTTACTGATTTTGTATAATTTTGGAACTAGCTTTGTCTTAATTTTGAAATTTTATGAAAATAGTTTTTTTTATTTTATGTAATTTGGGGATTTTGAAATCCTTTTGATTTCGTTTCGCTTTATTCTCGTTGGAGAATCGCTCTATTCTATTTCTTGAAAAAGTAAATAGCTTTGTTTTTTTCTTTTTACATACTGTTTGCTTGTTGATAACATATTGATTCTTGCGATGTCAAATGGTTTTCAATTCATTCCGTAATACACGATTCAAAAAAGAGAGTTGGAAGTTCCTTAAAATGGGTTGCTTTGGTTTCATTTAGAATGAGTTTTGCTGGTTATGGAAATGCAGCGGGGTACAATGTTGAAAGATTAATTTGATTTATTTTAAATTCATGAACTAATTAATTAGTGGTTCATGTATGTGCATGGTTCATTT
>JAYMTB010000029.1:0-23371 GCA_036897585.1 Francoa sonchifolia | reverse complement strand
ACTATATGCGCGATGACTAACCTGATGAGACCAACTAAAGGAAGTCTAGCTACTGACCTCTTCAGCAATAGAATCCAAGATTTAAACCAACAAAACCAGAACAGATATTTGTTAGTGACAACACCACCAATAAGTTACGTTGTAAAGATAAACTTAACATATTCTAGCATAAGTAATAAGTATAATATAACAGACCTTAGCAACAAAGCTGGAAAAGGAAGAAGACATGTGATACAAAATATCCAAATATGAGACATGGTTAGATATGATTGCCCCAGCCCTTTCAGCCTCTTCAGATTGCTCTTTACCCTCATTCTGATTATACATGAAAACAACGAAAGTACATTACAATGTAGGTAGATCAACACAGAGCATAATCAAACGAAATCCATCACTTAACAAAGCATTTGAAGTTGCTTATAAGCTGCTAAACAGAACAGAATTGAACAAATTCCACCATTAAACAAAGCATGTATATAGTTGCACAGAGGAATCTCGGTTACCTCAGGGGAGAATTTGTCATCTGTAAGGCGATTCCGGTACGTCTCATCAATCCAATAAAAACCAAACACAAAGAGCATGGCTCTAGCAAGAAACCTCCCACAAACCACAATCACAGCTCTCCTCCACCCTCCCATATGTGCATAATCCTCCTGTTCCTGCTCCTCCTCCCGATTTGGTGCCTTAAACAGTGTACAAACCCTACAAACCAAGTAATACAACAACAAAACAGTAAACGCAAGCACCACACGAAGCGGAACCAACGTCACCAGCGCTACACCAAGCAGAATCTTCTCCTTCGACGGCAGTTCACGAAGTCCCATAGTACCATACACATCATGACGAGCGTAAGCAGCGTATTTCTTATCAAGCTCTTGTATGCTCTCAGAGCAAACAGTAGTGGCGGATGAAGAGGAATCGGACTTCAACAGCGGTCGATCGTCTTTCGTTGAACCGTCATCCGGATTCGCTTCCGGTGAAGGCTTAGAACTCAGATCTTTAAGCTCCGACTCCATTTTTCCACCTTCTGATCAACAATTTTTTCCGATTCAAACTCTACAAATCAATAAATATATTACGCATCTGAAAAATGTGGTTTCGTGAAGATTGCGGAAACTGCAGAGAGTGAATGAATTTTATCCTTACAGATAAGGTGAATATAAAATCAAAAGAGGTGAAATTAATGATGGCGTACTCAAATGAGATCCGCCATTAGATCTGGAGAATTGAAGAAGGCCGTCAGCCGGAGATTTCCATCGGCGGCCGTTTAGTTGGGTTAAGTGACTGATGCCGATGGTCAAACTACTAATCCAAATTTAATTATTATTTTTTTTAATGATTAAATTAATTTATTTGATCTATAATTATTTATTTGTTTGGAATTACTAGTTAGTGAAGTTTTCAATAATTTTAGGCTTGTTTGTTTCATTATTTTAAAATGTTAAAATTTTTAAAAAAAATGATCCAAAAAAAAATTCTTTATTAAGTTCATTAATTAATCCAATTTTTATTATAAAAAAAACACGAACTTTCTCATTTTTTTTCCCCCAAAAATTAGAAGATTAATTAGATAGATAAATTGGATTAAAATTTGTATTAATGCCTAATGAAAATTGGCAGAATTATATATGTACCAAAATTGAAAACCCTAGAAATTATAAACGTAAAATAAAATACAAAGTCGTTATAAATATAGTTAATTACAACAGTGTAAAATATAATTACGGATTACTTTATTTTGTATGAACTTCTAATATTTTACATAGATTATTTTCTAAAAAGATTATAAGCCATTTAAGAAAAACCGTCCTCGTAGTAGTCGATATCTTTTTTCCTAAGAATCTAGCTTGGGGCCAATTAAGGTTCCTACCTAATTATAATTGTTAATTAATCATAATTAGGATTGTTTCCTAAATTATAATTTAACATCGTATAGCTGTTTTAGAGCGCCTAATTGCCTAGTCCTAATAGATTAAAACCTCGAGCGAAGTAATTTGAAATTTCAAACGAATATAAAAGCTAAACAGAAAACCAACAACAATTTAAACAACAAATTACTAGTTCCAAAGCAAATACAGTGTAATCGTAATAGAATGAAACCTTGAGTTGCATACGCAACTGCACAACCAAAGTTGTTGTGCGTGGAGGTATGAATGCAATATGGAATTATTGAAACAATCGGACAAAATATAGTAAAGAAATGTAAATAATAAAGATAGAAAGATCTAACCAGTGTAATATTCAAGTAGCAATGAACGTCGTAGAATGTTTTGTTTAAGACGTTATTCGGCCCAATTCCGGTGCAAAGATCACATGACTGAACCGCCTCCATAACAAGAATAAGTGTTGGTGTGCACCTACCAAACACTAAAACAAACTCCAAGACACTAACGGCCAAACTAGACTCAATAAATTTGTGAAACAAATCTTACAAATTAAGAACGAAATGATATTTCTTTATTGAATAAAGATTTCTCAAACTTTTGGTGTGTTTCGAATATTCATCCAATGCTCCTATTTATACTAGTTTTAGGAGCATATGAATGTACATAAATTAATGGTGAAACTTAATAATTTTGTACCATTAATCAAAGATGAATGAACATAGTTTAGAAAGTCCATGTTCATCTATCATTTTCTCATCCATACATTTAACATACCAAAATATATAAAAAGCCATTAGTAATATAAATCTAGTTTACTTAAAGTTTAAAACTAATTTAGAGTTTAAATAAAACTCCAACAGGAATAGATAGCATGCTCATACAAATACGATAGTTGTTATAAGGATATGAAACTATTTTATACATAATCAATCCATAAATCTGAAAAGAGAAACTGGAGGTGTTTCACCATGCAACTTTGAGCAGTCTATGACTATATTTCTCTTACCAAGATGTCAAAACAAACAAACAAAAATGCGATGGATGTACTAAATGCACATATGAACAAGAGTTGCTGCAATTCAAATTATAAAACTACAGTTAACAAGTTTCAGCGGGTTCCCAATGTACAAAGGATGCTCCAATGGTCTTGGCACCCATGTGGGCTCCATATGCACAAATGATGCTCAATCATGGATCTTAGATGGATTGCAAAGTGCCTCTCTTCACATTGTCAGTGTCAAAGTTTTGCAATTTAGCGTTTTATTATATAAAAAGATAAAAGACAAAGAACAAAAGTGAAACAGAACTACTAAGACTTAAACCCCAAAACAAACAGTTCCCGCTCAATTCGTTAAATTGCTATGGTTTGTTTGTGAGGTTGATGGTTAAGTGTCGGGGTTGATGTTAACCGAAAAAAACTGTTTTAAGACCTTAGCACAAACAATTGAACAATGAAGCTACATTCAGCAAAGGGAGAACTGATTCAAGAGCTCCAATCACATGATAGGAAGAAAGACCTTCCATATCAAAACCATGTATACTAGAAAATGATTAACTACATCAAGGCTTTGCGAGCTCACACAATAACATAATAAGAAAAAAAGATCAAGAAAGTATCCATTTCAGCAAGCATGAAACTTCCTGAAAAACTACAACTCTAATTTCTAAACGCACGCACATCCAATAAGTAGGAATTATTAACACTAAAGCAATTTCATCAATCAGATAACAAAGTAAATTATAGCCTGCCAAGTTCACGAATTGTGATCTTAAATACCTACAAATCATAAACACACCAATACACAGTTCGTATCAATTCACTATCAATGTATGGTTTTATTCCTGAGAAGACATTACAAACAAGATCACAAATTTTGTTCATGAGTTCATATTTTATCTCCCGGATTAACATAATCCAATCTCTGTAACTCAATTTCAGCTATAACAGATCTTATCTAACCAACACTGAACCTAAATTAACAATTCCATTAGTCTCAAATTCAGCAACTCACCCAGTTCTTATGCGTACTAATAACTGCCGATAAAAGCCCTGCACACGCCATCACAAGTGGCCCAGACAGCTGACCCTTTCCGTCTCGAATATCTGCCAAAGCCATTAATCCATCAGCCAAATCCTGAACAATTGAAAGCTTCTTCATCAACTTCTTTTCCAGCAACTTCTTCATCCTCTCCTCTTCCTCACCACATCCATTTCCCTTCAAATTCGCAATCCCAATACTCGAATATAAACTCGCCTCTTCCTCCATGATCCTCTTAAAATCCCTCAATTTCAACCAAACACTACCAATATAGCCAACAAATTCCGCCCACGCACTAAATTTCTGCAAATTCTTCGAATATTTCACATCAATCAAACCTGATTTCGCCAACCAAACAAACTGTTCAACAAAATAATACAAACCCTCACCTCCATAAGCAATAACAGAAATCACAATCTCTTCCGTCGAATCAAATCGCGAGTTTCTCAATGCGTTCACATCTTGAACAAACTTCCCGAGGCGGAACGCTTTCCGACTCAATCCAACGCTTGATTCGAAGCTTTTGAGCCGTTTATTGAAACCTGATGATTCGGAAAGGACTGATGAAGCTAAAATGATCTTGGTGGCGTACCTTGAAATCTTGAGGAATTTGTCGACGCCATCTCGCTTGGAGAGATATGCTTCAAGGTGATTCAGGAAGCCTCTTTCGTTTGATTTGGATTGAATTAGGGTTTTAGCGTTTTGTGAAGTGAGATTCGAAGCTTTGGAATTGGAATCCATGTTGATCCACTGAAATTTTTCTTACCAAATTTTCATATTATATATCTTCTTTATTTTCATTTTAAGTAATTAATGATTTTAGACTATTTTCATTTTAACATAATGCTATAATTTTAGACTTTCGTTATATTCATTTTTTCTGGAAAAAGAAATACTAATAAAAGCAAAAAAATTTGTTAAATGAATCCTATATAAAAAGGTGTTGTTTTTTCAATTAAATGATTTTATTTTAGATATTTTTAGGAGTGACAATATAATATTAACGAGTTTATGTTGATATAAATAGGATTGAGTAATGAAAAAATCTTTGACAAGATATGTAAATACGTCATAACCGATTTTATCTTTCATAAATTTGTTAGCAAGAGTTTTATTAAGTCATAATAGTATATAAAATTTAATAACACAATACTTCTTATACAATACAAAAAGAAGTTAATAAATATGTGATAGAATCATAATTAATTAATTGATGTGTTGAATAGGGATTTAAAATTTGTGATATAATTAACAAAAAGGATCAAATATAGATTTGATCACACTTGTTCAATTTTAATGGTTTTTTATTACCAATTTATCAAATTAGTTCTCAACTATTATTAAAAAAGAAAAATTAGATTTTATTGAAAAGGAAAAAGGAAATGAACTTTTAAATGAAATAATATGTTTTGTTGGGAAAGAGGTGGTGGGTCAGGGTGTACAGTAAGTACTGTGCTAAGCACGGATCTGATGTTGACATCACCTTATCTCTAGGTTAGTTGATGTGCGTGCCACCGGATCATACAAATAAATGGGCTTTGTTGTCCAGTAAAAAACTATTGGGCTTATACGGCCCATTATTAAGGAAAAAGGGGATTAGACTATTAATAATGGGCTTTGATGGCTGAATAGTAAAGCCCATCTCAAGGATGTTCAATTGGCCCATCAGTTACCGTAATATATGGTAGTATTGATTTTTTTTTTTTTTTATGATTTATTAACAAAAGAAAAATAATTAAATATATTTGAAAAAATAAAAGTTGTTTGGGAGAATACTTGCTTGTGTCCGTTACAAGACTGCATTTGTGCCAGCTCCACATGGGCATACTCGACATATTATCAAATATATTAACTAGAGTCCTCAAAAAGTCAAGCTTCCCCTTCAATCACCACCCATCACCTTAGTCTCGAATTGTAAACCATCATAAACCAAGACATCAACTAATCTATTTATTTTTCAATAGATATTCGGTATACACGCCATTTTCTTTAGCACTTTACCTTCCTCCAATGCAATAGAAATGAGTCGCATTAAATTTCCCAAACTACAATACCTTTATTACTACAGATTTTAATCCTAACCATAAAGCATATGCATATGCAAGAATCAATCGTCCTAACTTGTATCTAACAAACATACCTGCAGCCGACGCACCATCCTGAAATGCATGATCGGAATTTAGCTTAACCCTGCACCCTTAATATCTCCATGAAACCCTCATCCAGCCCTGCAATAAATGCGCAATTGTCTCCGATTCCGGAAAGTTACAACATTAACAATTCGATGTTAAGGGAATTCAACCATCGACCTGAAGTCCTTGGAATAACCAAATACATCAAACCAAAAAACTCTGTTTCAAAGGGATGTTCTTATCCCACAAACTATATTCAGACACCATAAATGTCCCGGACTGAACCACAGTCAAACACAACCTATACTCAAACCCTGCAGCCATACATACAAGCTTTAGCTTGTCCCAAAATATTAAATCTATTACAAATACAGAAAATGAAATATTATGTAAAAATGGAAAAAAGAACTTAAGCCAAGTCCAATATCAAGCTGCCTAAGTTCATATCAACCAAACTTAAAGTAACTAAGCTCAACCTTAATGGGTGCGAAGCCAAAGCTTATAAAAACAAAACATGCAGCAAAGCTCAAACTTCTCAAATTTACCTAAATTTGGCTCATTCACTAGCCCGTTTCACTGTAATTGATTGCTGCTTTCAAGTAAGCCATGTGTTAACAAGGGCCAAGGCAGAGTATATTTCACAACTTAACAAAAATGGTGATAGCTGGAACAAATTCAAGGAAAAAAAATAAAGAAACCCTGATGCTATGCTGGATGATTGTTACTCTTCGAGAAGATCTTACATGTTCCTGGAGAAAATCTTATAGACCAAAGATTATAACATTTACAAGCAAATCAAAAACTAAGATCACCATATGCACAAGCAATTAATAACTAAGCTTCAACTCATACACATCAAATTTAATAACTAAGATACCAACTCTTTATAACTATTGACTCTAGGTGACTTAAATAGCTTGTTCTTCAGTTTAAAGGAACACAAAGTCTGTTCATAATATGTCATAACAACAAGCTATTGTAAAAGAGCACATGATAAATTAAATTATCTCACATCGGTGGTTGTGGCGGCCTCCAAATATAATTACCATATTCCTGTACCAGTAATTCATTGAACTGACATTAGTCTTTTGAAAATTATTATAAAGAAAATGATAAACTGATATAATGATAAACTGATATAATGTTAAACTTACTTGAGACAAGTGTGCACCATCAACTCCTTGTGACAAGGTTGTAAAAGGGAGATTTGAACCATTTGAATTGTGCGTAACATCAACTCCTTGTGACAAGGTTGTAAAAGGAAGATTTGAACCATTTGAATTCAAATTAATGGCAGAAGAACGTGATAAATATGGAATACCATCATTAGAATACGCCTGTACAATCAGGTAAAGTTATTTGAAGAAAATGATTTATAGGTATAATGAATAATATGATTTACAGCAATAAATTATATTACTTGGAATGCATTGTTAGGTTGGACTGGATAGGCAATCGCTGATGAAGGAACCACTGTTTGTGCCACTAATGGAGCATGTAGTGATGTAGATAGCCCTACTTCAGCATCACTTTTTTCACCTCCCTGGCATGTCAATATTTGTTTCCTTCTTTCTACAATCATAAAAATGTCAGTGAAAAAAAAAAAAGGGAAAGTGAAATAATAATAATAAAAGATAAATACATTCTACTTACTAGTACTCGACTCTCCTTTGTCTCCTTGTGCTAACTTTTTCATTCTTTTCTCATGTTGCCGTTTCAGCCTGTAATTGGAGATACCCTTAGGCCTTACACAAATGGGATCATACATGAAAGTTTCACCATCTTCACAAAAACCATCTTTGGCATTGTCATTTACAGTTGAATGGCTATCCACTGTTGCCCTTCTTACTATTTGTTCAACTTTTTCACGACATTCTTCAAAAACCTTAGACACAAGTCTCTTTGCCTCGTCTATCCCTTCACTCATATGTACAATATCATAGGCACATCTCATCATGCGATTGCGAAATACAATTTCATCTGTATTGGACTCATTTGAATTGCTAACTGTTTTCACTCTTTTTCTTGCATCTTTAGTCCAACGATTTATAATATACTGCTCGGGAATTGTAGATGCATTCTTGAGCTTTAAGACACCCAATGCATGACAACAAAGCACACCCATTGTCACAACTTTTTGACAAGTACAAGTTACTTTCATTGTTTCGATGTCAAGACACACATTATACATATTTGAGTATCGTCCATTCATTTTCACCTCAAACATACATACACTTCCACTGATAGCGGTCTGTTGAATGTCACAAGCACCAATACCATCTAGATATTCCTCTTCAATTAACTTGTACAATTTTTGTGTGTATACATCACTTGCATGCTTCAAAATATTACTATGTTTAATTGCAATTGCGGGTTTACTTTGATGGGTTCGATAATTCTCATCTGCTTCACTTTTACGCCATTTGTTAACCAAATTTTCAAAGCCAACAGCAAACTCTGTGAGAGAAGTATACTTAGTAGCTATTCCATCCAACACATTCTTTGTACTCTCACTCCTCTGAGAAGATTTTATTCCTCCATCAAATGTATCTTTGTTAAGAGCTGTGCACCATTTCTTCCGAATCTTATACAAGTTCTTCAACCACTTGTTATTTTCAACATCAAATGAATCAATCATTGTAGTCCATGTTGCTTCAAACTCTTCTTCTGATTCACATCCTTGCATACATTTATCAAAAAACTTGTTAAAACCAGGTTCATTGTTTAATCCAACTAAATGTGAAGGTGCATTCTTTGAGATGTCCCAAAGGCATAAACGATGAGATGTGTTAGGTAAAACTTTCTCAATTGCCTCTATCATTGCTTGATCTAGATCAGTGAAAATAGTTTTTGGTGGTTGATTGCCCATTGACTTCAAAAAGGTATTAAAAAGCCACTCGAAAGATGCCGAAGTTTCATCCAATAAAAATGCACAACCAAACATTACATTTTGCCAATGGTTGTTGACCCCTATAAACGGCGCACATATCAAATTATATTTATTTGTACGGTAAGTAGTGTCAAAGACTACCACATCCCCAAAATATTCATAATCAATCTTTGACCTACTATCTCTCCAATAAAAATTTGTCATTCGTCCGTCTTGATCAAGCTGCATATCCCAATAATATGTACCACATTCTTCATAAGCCTTTCTTTTAAAATGATTCACCAAGCTTTGAGAGTCGCCTACCTCAATGAACATATTTTTTTGTGCATTGGTGTAATTGTAACAATCTTTCTTTGTGAACCCCAAATTTTCAACTCCGGCACTTGCTTCAACCATATATGAGTACGCATCAATCGTTCGGATCCCTGCACTGACCATTGAATGGAGAACTCCACGATTGGCAGATGAGATTGACCGCGCTGATCTTAATAAATGACTCTCATCAGGCGCTACAAGATCATGATTATGTTCTTCATTCAAATGCGTAACCTTCCATGCCCCTTCCTCATCAACTGTGAAACCTATCATAGCTTTGCATCCAGTTCTGTTGTCTCGCTTCTCAAAAGTTTCTTTACCAAATCGATCATTATTTTTAAAACCTTTCTTTGAGCAACAATAATCTTTCCTTTTGATTTTGTTAGTCCTATGATAATAGTATTGCTTATCTTTTCTGACACTGAAGCCTACTGAATGTGCATAGTTACGATACAAATCATATGCCTCATCTCCATCGTGTACAATTTGACCTAAAAATGGTTTCTTTTCATTATTCTGAGGTAGAACACTAGAACCACTTCCTCTCCCATTATGATCTACGCATTCCTTCTCCTCACTCTCAGCAGAATTGTTTTTTTCACCACTTGCAACACATACGTCATCGGAGCTACCGAAATCAACATTGGGACTTGCCATTAATTATCTACAAAATTCAAGAAAACAATAACAAGATTTTAACAATTGCATGAATTACATTCCTTTAAAATATTAAAACATTAAACATATATGTACATTTCAATTAATATCCTCAAATTAAGAATCCACATATTATGATAAAAGAGAATAAGAAGAATTAAATTAAATATTTTATAGAGTAAATTGGAAAAAGTACCTAACAAAAATTTAGCAGTGCAACAAGTAGGCAAAGCAACAAGAATGGGATCTGTAACACATGATTTTATAGTACAATAATTGATCATGTTAGCAAATACTAATAATAAAAAGATTGGTTCATCATTAGAAAGTACCAGCAGACATAGTAGGAAGAGCAAAAGGGAAGAGAGTTTAATGTAAGAGAGGGAAAAGAGAGGAGGGAAAACCTAAGGGGACTTAATATGTTTGTCACACTGGATTAATAACATGGAAAACTAAATAAGCTGTTTTTTTCTCTTTAGATTAGTGCAAGGATGGTGTGGTACTCCAAGAGCATGTAAGATTTTCTCCTTGGATGCATAGTCTATATATAGGAAATTCATCCCCATGGTGTTATTAATTTCCTATTATGATATTGAAATAAGCGAGTCTTAACATTGATATTAGTGGCTCATATTGTTAGAGATTGAGAGTAGCAACAAGGAAACCCAAGGTTCATGTGTTAGTCTATAAGTAGCATGCATGTAATATCTCAAAAAAAAAAGGAAGAACAAACTGCTTATATGAATATTATAAAGTTCTCTTACTCTTTACCTTTCTTAATGTGTGTGAGTGCATTCTACATTTCGACAATATTTCTGTAAATTTTACTTCAACTATAACAAAAAAATATAGCTTCAACTATCAGTATATGTTATCATATTTACTTCTTGAATAAATATCAATTCCTTCCTCAAAGACAAATTTCACAGATATACAAACTATCTACATTTAGACCTGAGTACCTGATTTTGCAAACTTTCATTCTTACAAACCCAAATTTCGACCCCAACTACCCCAAGAGTTTGAATCTTAATTCAGTCCAGCTGGACCTAGACCAATCAAATGTTCAGCTTTTCGACTTATAATAAATTCCTATAATTATTAACTGATTTACTATAGTCATTTAACTGATTAAGTCTTTTGCCTAAATAAGTACTAACTTTGTATGCATGGAAGAAATGATGTCAATGAGAATGAGATTGGATTACTCCCATTCGCATACCTTTGTTACAATTTTCATTCATTTGTTTGTTTAGCATAACTGCCCAAATTTCAAAACTGAATGAATTTTTTCAACCTAATGTGATAACTTGAAAGAATGTCATCCATCTTTGAACACATGCAAACATTAAAATAAAAAATAAAAAACAAACAAACAAACAGGATTCCCATTCCCCTCATACACATTAGTTGATTCTATTGCCTAGAAAAGTCACATATTTCAAATTTGTTTCCCAAATCCTTCCAAAATTTCATTGATTCTCAACCTATCTAAAATTCCCCAATTTCTCTAATTTCACTACCTAGGGTTTCAATCATTCATCCTAATTTTCTTATACAAATAGCAGAGCACACAATCAATACACAAAAACACTTTCGCAAACAGACCGTTATCCTTTCAAAATCCAAAATCAAAACCCTAACACCTCTATTTTCAGTATCCAAACAAATTAAAACACAAAACAAAAGAAGCGAAAATCGACCAGAAAAGCTACAATAAACGTACCTATCACTGTAGTTCGATACCTGAGACACCATCAACCATATTCTCCGATCAAATCTCTTCAAGTTTTCAGCAAATTCGTACTTAGGGTTTCTACAAAGCTTCGGTCACAGAGTGGGTAAACGGTTGATTTTTTCTTTTGTTTTGGATTTGTTTTTTCTTTTTTTCTTTTTTTCTTTTTTTCTTTTTTTCTTTTTTTCTTTTTTTCTTTTTTTCTTTTTTTCTTTATTTCTGTTTTCTTTTATTTATTATTATCACACGTGTCATTTTATAAATTTATTATTAATTTTCGGGATAGTAAATATTTCAATTTATGTCCTCAAATTAAGAACTTCTTATTCTAAATACAAATATTATATTTTGGTAATCAAATTAATTTCTTGGGAAAATTCTTATATTTAAAAATGAAATGTTTTATAGTGTTGGGCCTGACTTCTTTTCTGGGCCGATCTATTGGCGCGCACTTAAAAGCCCAAATCATTCTCTGTATACAGAAATAATTATAACTCATGCATTTTTATCTAGTTTTAATTCTCTACTGACTTGTTCGGAGGAGGAGATAGGCTGAAATATTTTGTTGGAATATGAGTTTTACTGAATCGCCCATGGAGAATCCATAATGCAAATTGATTATTATTCTCACGTTGACGTTGATATGGGAGTTCTGAAAATTAAGATAATAGTTCATTTTCATAATGCAGATTGTTCATTCTATCTAAATTAGGAATCCGTTCAATTGTAAGAATGTATTCAAAAAACCAAAATATTTCTTTTGCATTTGTCTTAAATTTATTTGACGGATTTGAATCTTTCAGGACGGTGGAATTCAATCGAACTTGTTTTTGTAGTTCGATTGGATTACTGCGACATTTAGTCGTGAATTAGAGACTTGATCATAAGAGGATTGCGTACTACTTCTACAGGATGAGTATTTATTGGTTATTTAATCCTAGATTGCATGTATGCCAGTTTTAACTAGAGAATGTTGAAAAATAATTGATTATGTGGGCCTACATAGACTATCTTAAAGTTAAGTTCTTCTAAAGTGATCTCATTAGGTTAATGTTATTGGACTTTAGACATCTGATAGAGTATGGAACTTATTATGTGTGGAAACATACTTTTCTAATTTCTTATTTTATAATGGGCCAAAATAGAAATATGAGAAGTTATAATTACTAAAGTTATAAATAGGGTTATGGTCACCAATTCATAAGGTTCCTATTCTATCTGACATTCCATCATTAGAAAATATACTGAGATTATTTCTTTAAAGGAAACCCTATCGTCTTGGAAGATCTAAGAACTCACGATCGTTTCATTCCTTATGGATCAAGGTATGTTTCTGTTTTCTATTTTATCTCTTGATGATTTAATATGGATGATCTTGGTGTGATGAAAGTTTTCATCAATAAGGATTAATTAAAATTTAATTCTAACAAGTGGTATCAGAGCGTCTTCATGTTAAATCATTGAAAATCAAGATTTCTTTCAATATTAAGGTCTCAATTTCATTAAGTTTTCTCAAAATTAAAAATTTCGGATTATATCGATGAATTGAGAACGGTTATGATTTTGGTTTTGTGTGTTGTAATACTTCCAAAACTTTCTGGATTTGGTTTGTTTGATTTTAAAAATTTTGGTTTTGATTTATGATTCTAGACATTATTATTGTTTTATGTTAATTGTTTAAGGATTAAGGACATTAATGATCAAGATTTGGGGTTAAAAATTTGTATCCTAGGGTTTGGATGAATTTTTTTTTTAACTCTAAAATTGCAAAATGAAGCGTTTGGAAACTGTCACAGCGCTGCAACGCCAGGCCACAATCAATATACGAAACTTTGGAATTTTGGATTTTGAGTGTTTTAAATTCAAATTTTGGTACAATTGTTAACTTTCTATAGATGTCTAATGTTCTAGGATTAATTGATTAAAACAACATGCTACCAAAGTAGCATCTCTTGTTTTTAAAATCAGTTTATTTTAAACATCAAGATGGTTGTGTATATGAAATTAATGCGGATATTGACCGGCCCAAAGGAAGGTTAATATTTGGCCGGATTACATGCACAGCTGGTGATAAATATGTGACAATTATTAGGTGTTCCATGTGGACAACAAGTTGGTCCAAAACAAAGCTTGTTGTTTGATAGGATTTTATTGTCAGTATTTAATTACTACACCAAGAGTATCACTTACAAGTTAATATTTATGTCCAAAGACTAAATGTTAATCTTGTGCTAGGTATCTTGTGATGGGCCCTACCATTATTTGAAAAGTAAAAGTTTGATATGATATTTATGTGAACGTGTTGTTTTGTTCTATTTTTAAGTTAACGCTTCTGCTTTTACCATCTCTGCCAATATCAATTCAATTTCCATGTTAAATGAGACTAATTTTAAGGAATGGAAAAAGAACGTTATGATCGTTCTTGGCTGCATGAATCTAGACCTTGCGCTAAGGATTAAACAACTCACAATTCTTACGGATAAAAAACTCCACTGAGGAAAAACGGGACTTTGAGAAGTGGGAATGTTCAAATCGCATGAGTCTCATGATCATGAAGCGTGGTATTCCAAAAACATTCGGGGGCGCTGTGTTTGAAAAGGTAACTACTGCCAAGGGTTTCCTTGAGGAAATTGAAAAGTTTTTTACTAAAGACGATAAAGCTTAAACAAGTACGATTTTGTCAAACTTGATTTCAATGAAGTATAAAGGCAAAGGAAACATAAGAGAATACAACATGGAGATGTCTCATCTTGCTTCGAAACTAAAGGCGCTAGGGTTAGAGTGGACTTGCTCATGCATTTAGATTTGATCTCTCTTTCAGCACAATTCAGTCAATTTAATGTCATTTACAACTGTCAAAAGGATAAATGGACTCTTAACGAACTCATTTGACATTTTTTGCAAGAAGAAGAAAGACTAAAGCAAGAAAAAGCTGAAAGTGATAACTTAGCTAGTACCTCTAAGGAGAAGAACAAGAAAAGTAAAAAAGGATAAGGAAGTTGCAGGTGGTCCAACCCAAAACCCAAAAGAAACAGCAAAATAAATCAGATGAGAAATTTGGCTGTTACTTTTGTCAAACTCCTGGACACATGAAGAGGGACTGTACTAAGTATCACGCTTGGTGTGCAAAGAAAGGTATGCTTCTCACTTTGGTTTATTCTAAAATTAATTTATCTTCAGTACCAAGACACATTTGGTGGATAGATTCTGGTGCTACTACTCACATACGTGTGTCTATGCAAGGTTGCCTAAGTTGCCGAAAGCCAAATGATGCTGAAAGATTCATCTACGTGGGCGATGACAAATTGGTTGAGGTTGAGGCTATATGGACTTTTAGGTTATTATTAAAGACTTGATTTTATTTGGATTTGAAAGAGACTTATGTGGTACTGTCTTTTAGACGGAATTTAGTTTCTATTTCTGTTTTGGACAAATTCGGTTATTCTTTTTTAATTGGAAATAGTTAGTTTAATCTTTAAATTTAAATATTGTTGGTACCAATTCTTTATCTTAGTATAATAACATTTATTTACTTGATACGGTTGCCTCTTTTAATGAAACCTTGCAGGTGTATTCACGTGGTACAAAAAGAAAATTAACCAAAAAGAATTTTGCTTCACTCTAGCATAAATATTTAGGGGATATCACTAAACAAAGCATTGAAAGACTTGTGTCATATGGGATTCTTGATCCCCTGAATTTGTCAGACTTTCAAGTATGTGTTGAGTGCGTTAAGGGGAAATAGACAACCATAAGAAGATTTGGTGCCAACAGATCTTCAGATGTCTTCGAACTAATACATACGGACATATGTGGGTCATTTCCTACGGCTTCGTGGAATGGTCAACAATATTTTATTATGCTCATAAACGATTTCTCACATTATGATTACCTTTAACTCATTCATGAGAAGTTTCAATCACTGGATGTGTTTAAGGCTTTAATGGCCAAAATTGATAACCAACTTGGCAAAAGAATTAAGGCTGTCAAATCTGACCATGATGATGAATATTATGGTAGATATGACGGATTAGGTGAACAATATCCAGAGCCATTTGCCAAATTCCTAGCGAAAGATCAAATATGAAATTCGTTTTTTTTTTTTTTTTTCACTATGATTCTTCCAATTAATTCGAATCAATTGGGAACTAATTGCAAAAGAATGTTAATTGGAAAGTTGTAGCTATATTTGGATTGAAATGTTCTAGAATTTGTTGTGGTGGAATTGGATTGTTAATGTAAGAGAGAATTGATTATAACATGATACTTGTCCCAATAGAATTAATTAACTCAACCAAAACCCTAATCAAGATCCAACCAAGATTTTGATTACTAAGATAAGTAAAAATGCAAAAAAGAATATCTGAAAGATTTTTCAATTATTTAAGAGATTTTTAAACTACATAATTTGATTCGAACTCAAATACATGGGAACATCTTATTCGATAGTAAAAAGCGATTTCCTCACTGCCATTAGGAGTTCACTCGGCCCTCCATTTTTGGACTACAAGGCACAATGACTCATGCGAGACCCCACCAACCTTCAATGCTTCAATGGCGCTATTCTTTAGCTCCTTCACTCTTCGTCTCATTGCCTTTCCTTCTTCGCCTTCCATCATCATTCTCACCACTCTCTCAATCTCTTCTCCCATAATAATTCCACTTTCTTCATTCGCCACTGGCTTAATCGCTATCTTCATCTCCTCTGCCATTATCGTTGCATTCATTCTTTGCTCAGCGTAAAGCGGCCATGCAATAATCGGCACGCCATGAGTTATACTCTCCAAGGACGAATTCCACCCACAATGAGACAAAAATCCACCCGTAGACGGGTGACTCAGCACCGCGACTTGTGGAGCCCACGATGGCACCACAAGTCCAAATTTTTTAGTCCTTTCTAAAAACCCATCAGGCAAATAACTCTTCGGATCATTTTCATCACTCCCCGCGTTAAAAAAAACGCCTGAAGCACAATCAGACGGCATACGGGCCACCAAAATAAATCGCTGCTGACTCAGTTCCAAACCCATCGCCAACTCAGCGAGTTGCCGAGTTGACAAGGTCCCACCACTTCCAAGTGCAACAAATAACACGGAATCCAAGGGTTGCTCATCCAACCAAGCTAAATACTCAGCATCCATGTCACCAACCGGTTCATTCATTTTAATCAACGGTCCAACCGGGTAAACCGGTGGTGTCTTTAACTCTTTATAAAAATAATTCTCTTTTAAGGCTCGAATCGCCACCGGTTCAAGATCTTCCCAGGAATTGAGAAAAATCCCTTTAGCCTTTAATAACCTACTAACATGAAACAAGTACCATTTATATTCATCGATTTTTCTATTACATACTTGGTCCAGTAAATCTTCAACCCTCAAAGGGTTACATCCCGGGATTTCAATCGGTTCAACAAGATCGATAAATTCACCTTCAACTTCGCGATCAAGAATGGGAAGAAATAAAGAAAACACTAGTAAAGCAGTCGAGGCAGTAAAAAACGAATAAACCCGAATATTAATTTCGTCACAAAAATCGAAAGCTTGTGTACAAAATAAATCAATAACTAACGCTTTCGGAGTTTCTTCCAAATTTGATAAAGCGGATTTTACAGAAACCATACTTTCCTTGACGATCAAACAAATTTGCGTGACGATTGGCATTCCGTCAGTAACGAAAAGGGAGGGGTCGACCGGGGGAAGATCGATAACATGGAGGGCAGAAGGGAGGGCAGGGGAACGGAAGAGTTGGTTTTGGGCTGCGGAGGATTCCGTGGTGGTGATGACGAGGAAGGTGACATGGAAATGATGGTCGATAACCAGGCGTTTAGCGAGCTCGAAAAGAGGGATGATGTGGCCCATTCCGGGGCTTGGGAGGAAGGCTATGTTAGGATTTTTGATACGTGGTGTCACCATTGTTTCTTGGGACGAAGAAACTGATATTTGGGATGGATTTGGAATTTTGATGATGATTTTGGTAAAGGATATGGATTGTTATATAGACTTGTTTATGTAAAAAAACATGTAGTGAAACAGTAAAATACATTAGATATAATATATCACACAAAAGGAAATAATAAAATGTTAGGCAGGACATTATGTGTACATTTTAAATTTATATTAAATATCTGTGATTATTTAAAGTACTAATTTGTTTTAAAACCCACAAGGTGTCTAGTGCATGTGTACCTGGACATTTTTATAATTTCAAAAACTTACATAGAGAAAATATAAATTTATTTTTTAAAATTTTGTCATATCTAAACTAGTAAGTAATGTCAAATAACAATATCACTAGTATAGGTGAGTTTAATTTTTTATACTGAACTTCTAGATTCGATTTTTTTGTAGATTAGAGTAAATAAATATGCATAAGTTTAACAGATAATCTTACCCGTTGAAGTTAAAAAAACTACTCCACTTTATATAGCCCGAAAAACATCACTAAGATTCAATCTTTAAATATAATATGTATTGAGAGTAATTTAAGAAAAATGTGCATCATATTCCAAAACTAGTCACAACGTTGCATTACATGCAATATTCTAAAATTTCTTTTTATGGGAATAAAATAAATTTTAATGCTCCATAGAATTTTGGAATGCCTTATAGATTTTGTATTTTGTAAGTAGATGTAACCATAAATTTGAATAGATCAAGCATTATAATAATTTGACTTTGAATTTAACAAAGCAATACACTTCAGAGTATACTATGCTCCTTTAGAAAAGTCACGATATTTAAATTTTGTAGGCAATTTGGCCCAAGAGTTTTCCACTTTTGTCTTTTTCATTAATTTCTATGAGTGTGACATTAGAGTAAAATATTTACAGCCAGCAATAGTGTCTTAAGACAAATAAAATACTTTTCTTTACCCTAGATAATCTTTTTTATTTAATGAATTAATAATTCAACAACAAGATGGACCAAATCCAATCTTGACAAATTTTTTGGAAATGTAAATTGTTTTCAAGATAATATTATATTGCTTTATATTAATTTTTGAATTCCTCCCTATTGAATAATTGAGTGAGGAATTATTATGACCCTTGTAGTTTGAAAAAGTGTAATGTGAGAATAAAGAATGAGAATTAGGTTCCATTAGAAGAAATATTTGTACAAGATATCATTTTTCCATTATGACTACGTTCTTTGTGTTCCATTCAAATTAAATCAAACAATCTAAGTTTAGTTTCAAGGCTTTTGTTTTTATCCAGTGAAGTTTCAGCAAAACAACACTTAATTATACCCGAGTCAAGTCAATCGACTTTAAATTGAGTCCGACTTCAAGCAACCAAATTTTTTTTGTTATTGAATTAATAATGTTAAAAACAGCAGTCAGCAGTATAGAGTAATAATGTAAAAAACTAAATAATCTAATTGAATTAATTATGCACAATTTCTTTTAAATACCTTTGTTTACAAGTAAATTATGACTGTGATTTGTAATTTTTTTTTAAAATTTATATTTATAGAAATGTAAAAATAAAGTAAACTATGTAAAAAATAATTTACAAATTTTAAATCAAATTAGTAATTTCGAGATACAAAAATATAAAAACTTCAAATTTTCATAGTAAATAATTAAATCTTAAAACAACAAAAGATAACAAGATAAAATTTGATTTTAAAGAAAATTTGAAATTTCAAAAAATAAATACTTAAAAAAATATAATTTTAATATAAAATAAAAGTAAAATAAAAATAATTATGCTAAACCCGTGGCCACTCCATTCAAAAATAGTTCTGTCTCTAACCAAATATCACAATAAACAATTTATCAATCCGTTTAAATTTGAAGCAACCAAACTCAAATTCAATTTGAGATTACATAATCCTAAGTATAAATAAAATAAGTATTTACATGATTTTTTTTTTCTTTTTTTTTAAAAGCAACTAATTATTGGAATTATTGATATACAATCTCTCTGTAAATTCTAACTCCATAAGTGACACAAAACTGTACGTTATGTTAGGTACATATTCGTAGAATTTTTAGTAAGCTCAAAGGCTATATTATATTTTACCCACAAAATATAGTTCAAAATCAGATGAGGATCGGAGTCAACTAGATTATTATCATCCAAGTATACTAAATATAATTAGGAGTGAAGATACCGTTATTGACTCGATATGCAAATCTCGTCTCTTATTTTACGTTCCTTATAACTTTTTTTATCAAGAAGTTCATAAATGCCCCAAATGACAGCATAACAAAAGGCACATTATGGTAGACATGAAGAAGACCCACCAATAATTTGTTTATAATTAAACATTTATTTTGGTATTTCCTTAATACAATATCAATCATGTATAACCATGAACATGTGCATTGTCGGTCCATGCCATTACTGCTCACAATCATTCATGAAAGACAGAAAGGAAAATAATCAAAATTAAATCGAATTTCATAGATATGTTCTTGTTTTCTACCCGAAACAGCACAGTATCTACATGTAATGATATCCAAACAGTTGAAGTAATTTAAATACGAAATCTATGATGAATGGATGATCGTCAAAGAGAATTCCCTAGAACTAATTTCTGCTCAAGATATGCAATTCAATATGAGTAGCTAGCCGATGCAACTTACTTGTTTCCAACCCGGTTTTTGATAATTTGATATGCTACCTCTGGTTCTTTCCATTTCCAAGAGTGAGTTCCAGATCATCCAATCCCACCTCGTGAATCCTTTCGCCTTCCCATGCTTTCAGCTTACCATTGCCGCTTCTATGCTGAAATTCCAGACCATTCTCCTTTGCCATTGTATAATTAGGAAAATTCTGCTGTGCTACAGGTTTCACAAGATTGAAGGTTGGAGAGGTAGGCACTGAAAATTTGGATGGCACAAATGACTGAAAGTTGACCCAGTGACCAGAATCAACAGTGGAGGTATCGGATTCATCGCATTCAGGTATAGTCGCTGGGGTAAAATGCTGACGGCGATAAGTTGGACTAGCTGGAGCAGACACAACATGATAAGGGTAATTGAAGGCACCCATTGATTCTCTGGCAATGGACTCCCAATTGGGTGTAGGATTAGAATGCTTCGAAGTTGGGGATGAAAGATGTGGGGTTACAGGGGCACTATATGAGATACGGAGAGGAGGGAGAGATGAAGGAATAGCATTCCGTAGAAATGGAGCAAGGTTAAAAGAGGAGTTTCCATCATGAAGCGAGGGGCTAGGGAAGGAAGACGAAGAAGGACTGACTTGGTACGATGGAATTGGACTTGGAAAAGATGATGATAATGGACTAATAGTTTGGGAGGACGATGACCATGGATAGGGGAAATTGGTCATGGAAGTGCCTGCTATATCACTTGGAGTTCGGGGTGGTTTACATCCCTGGAAATCAAAGATGTCACAATTCATTACACAAAGATTAAAGAAATGAGTTTAATAATAAGCACAATACTAAAGTAGTTCTTGATTGATTCATTAAATTTTTGGATTTCTTCCCCCATTTAATCCTCAGAACACAATTATCACAAACCTGAGATCTCAAATCAAAATATGGTTCATTTTTTCTAATGTTTGATTGTCGTATATCCACATTGAATTCTAAAATTTGCCAATGCCTTAACATTGTCTTTTTGGCAAAAGGAGGGATCTTATCAAAACTGCCAAATTTGCCATCTATAATCAAATATGTTGCTAACTATGGCACTTTTTGAATTCCTGAGTTCAACTCGTGAAATTCATTGAATTATCTAAATTCTTCTAGAAGTGTCATATATTTGTCATAATTCCCCCCAACAATGCTAGATAGAAATGAACATTGCACAGCAAGACAAATACAAGCATTTGCAGGTTGCTCAGAATTACACCCCTAGTTGAAAGAAATCAGATCTAAAAAAGCACAAATCCGAACCCTAATCTTCTGAAATCGAAATCGAAACTACAAATCACATTTCACAAAGTTTAATAAACACAAGACTAAAGTAGTTCTTGATTCATCAAATTTTCAAATTTCTTCCACAATTTAGTCCTTCACAGAACACAATAATCATCACAAACCCAATATCTCAAATCAAATTACAGATCCTTTTTTCTAATGTTGATTTTCATATATCCTCCTTAAATCATTAACTTTGCCAATTGCCTAAAATTGTTCAACAGAAATGAACATCACAGACAGCAGGACATCAGAATTAAACTCTAACTGAAAGAAATCTGATCTCAAAATGCACAAATCCAAACCCTAATCCTCTCAAAGTGAAATAAAAAACACGAAATCACATCGCACAAACAATCAAAACACATAGAATTGCAATTGGATCTAACCTTAAACATACATTGTCAATGAAAAACACAAAAAGTTAAAACCGATTTCGTTACCTTCCGATAAGTAGTCCCATCTTCTTCAACAGTCCAACCAGCTTCAGCACAGAGAGCTTTCAAAACCTCATTATTATCACAGTGTTTAGGCAAATTATAATTAGCTTGCGTCCTTAATCCAGTATAAATCTTAGCAGCTATAGCTCTTCTTCGCCTCTCTCTTCTCCGATTGTTCTCTCTTTCTCTCCACGACGGCTTCCTCCGCGCCGTCGATGCCGATGTAGCTCCTTCTGACGTCATTTCCGGCGAAAAACTAGCCGGTTTCACCGCTATATAGAACTTTTGATGTACGTTACACGGGATTTGAACTCCGATCGGATGGAGAATCGATCACGAGGAATACGCTCACGAATCTCTTTCTCTCTCTCTTTCATGACACCATCGGAGAGAAAAAGTTTGTGCTTTAAGAATGTTAAGGTGTGTGCAGGTGTAGAGAACGTTATATATCCTTCTGTTGACTTATTGTCGACTTATTTGATTCAATTTAATTTCACTCAATCAATTTTAAATAGTTAGAGTCGAGTTTTGAGCATTCTAATTATTTTAATTTGTTAGCAAATCTAGTTTCAAAATAATAATTGAATCAAATTTTAGCTGCTCAAGCATATAGTGAGTATTTTATATGTAATTAGCGAGTTTGGATTAAGTAGTAATGGGCTCGAGTCCTAGATAGACGAATCTATTGACCCGTTAAAAACACTCTAGAGTTTATAGAAAACATGTTTTTATTTTAATTTATAAATAATCATGATATTTGAAATTTAGCTTGACACATTATTTATGACGAAACAGCATATTACAAGTGACATGACATGATTAATCATCGAGTAGTCGAGTCTGATTTTAGATAATTTTGATTCCAAACCGAAGTTAACCGATTAAATGAATGAATATGATTGGTGCATGAGGAGGTGCATTGCAAGAAATGGTGTGTGTGCATGCAGAGTATTGAACCTCTTGATGCAGAAAAAACCTTGACAATGACACGTGTTAGGTGATTAACTTGTATTGTAATGGACCAATTATACAAATGGACCCCAGTCATTAGAGTGGGTCCTACTTGTCTTCACTGGTCCGTTCATCATGATAATCCCGATGCTTAATCCGTTACTTTTGTTTTTTCTTTTTTATAAATAAAACATTAATTATTTTAAATTATCGGTTACAGTTTTAGTATTATTTCAAAATTGTTTTATATATCTATCAAATGAAGTCACTAATACATTAAAAATTGAGCAGTTTTGAGCTTGAATTTGTAAAGTATTTTGTGTTCATATATATTACCCAAAATCTTAGTAAATGATTCTTTAAAAGAAAATAAACAAATATACTTTTATCATCTTTATTTTGAAGTTCATTTATATTAAATCAAACATCATTA
>JAYMTB010000028.1:0-23499 GCA_036897585.1 Francoa sonchifolia | reverse complement strand
CTGCTTTCCTCATCTTCGGTAGCTTTCCTCTCCTCTCGTTCATCATTCTAATTCCATTCACGGATAGCGATTCTGCAAAGTTTATCGGTGCTTGTGTTCTATCTGCATTTGCTCTTGCACTTCTTGGGATTTTGAAGGCGAAAATTGCTTGCGAAAGTTGCGTGTTTTCTGTCATTATTACGCTTTTTAATGGCGCTATTGCTGCTGCTGCTGCTTATGCGATTGGATGGACACTTCGGAATGTTGCTGGACTTGAAGATTGAAGGGGCTTTTTTTCGAAAGTTTGAATGTTGATGAATGTGGTATAAGAACTCAAATGAAGATGGCTTATGTTTTGTATTTTGTGTTATGTTTTATTTGATTCCGGATAAGAAGAGGAACCTCAAATTTTTTATTTACTCGACTTCAAATTCCATTCTAACAGTCAAAAGGTGTGATTCTTACGTTTTCAAACTAAATAAATCAAGCTTCACTCGAGTTTTAATTTTGTTGTTTGAACTTCACTCGATAAAAAAAGAAATTTCTTTGTAACTCTAGAATACAAAAGCAACACTGGAATATTTTTTGGTCACTAAATAAATCGGTAGAATGCTTTACAGAAACGAAAATATCAATAGGACGAAAATTCAGGTTGTTCACTAATAATTCATCATCTTATTCTGATTAAATTAAAATTTGATAATTATGCGACCATCTCTCAAAAGCTGGCATTGGCAAGAAAATTAAAAGAAATCGAAAAGCTTTTATTATTTAATTATAGCAACACAATCCTCTGCCATGTAAATATCCCAAATACGTCTAATTGCTGTCTAGAGTACTTTCCAGTTCAGTCTTCACTGAGCGATAATTGCAACGCATGCTCTGCTTCCTTTAGGAACAACCGGGTGAGCTGTTTTTGCCCTTGACGATATACAATACTAGACCATCTAATTCTACTCATGCACTTGTAATTGCTCGAGCCATTTTCATCTCTGTTGCAGCATTTAAATTTAAGTATCAGATTTCAGCTATACATAGCATTCAAATGAGTCGATTCTTCGCATGTATGAAATCGGGTGGTCTAACATTTCTTACTCAACTTTGGCCAAACAACAATTCCTTAATCGAGAGAAACATAATCATCGTTGTGGGCTTACCTTGCAGGCTGTCCTGGGTCTCCAGAAAAGGAGGCCTTTTCCAGCAATTCAGAATCACATTCTTCTGTTCCGGAACCCTCTTCGAGATCCATCATCCTTGCACACAGAGAAGTTTAATATACTCCGTTTCAATATTATGACAATTATGTATAATAATGGTTTTGCAAACTTACCATCTCAATGAAACTTATGAACACAAAACCTAGTAGTCGATTAAACCAAACTTCCCCCGACACAGCAGATGTAAGATTATTAAGGGAGGATCGATGACTGAAAAAAGTGTCTTTATATTCATTGAGCTTCTCTAATTTATGTAAATCTCATGTTTAATGGAAAATATGTAACATGCCATACCATATATACTACTTGGAAATCAGAGATTCTCAAGATTGTTCGATTTGTAATTAATTGCACAAACTGGAATTTAACTACTTTTTCATATATACATGCAGCTGAACTACATGTTAGTTGAATATATGAGAAAAAATTTAGCAGCTTACTTTTTGTGAAGAAGATCGACAAGCAATTGCAGAGCTCCAGAATCGCCACAAGCTTCCCATACTGCTGCTCTAACTTCTGCATCAGATGGTTGCTTCTCTTCTCGAGACTCAACAAGCTTTAAAAAACAAAAAAAAAAGGTAACAAATTGACATTTTTAAATGGGGTGCAGTGCAGAAAGGAAAGATACGAGTCAAAATAAATAAATAAAGATTGCCATGGAAATATATTATATACAACAGAAAAAATAGAGGAACATAAAGTACAAGATTTACATTGTTCGGTCACTTGACCTACGTCCACAACAGAGCAGATTTTCCCTTTGATCAATGGAAATTTTTATTGTTTTTTATTAATAATGGAGAAATCACCCCTGCCTCCAACGGGATTCAGACCTGAGACAACAACATGGACAACCCCCGCCTCAGCCACTCGGCCAACCCATTGGGGTAGAACAATGGAGAGATTACAACCCGTATTCAGAAAATCCCAAGGGTGAATCCAAAAAATAAAAAAATTTATTGGAAGAAAATATGTTACTAGAGAGAATCTGTACCTCTTCCAACAATGAAGAAACTTGAAAAAGCTCATCTTCCTGCATAGCTATGGTTCGCAAGGCAGTCAGAAAATCCACAGGAAATACCAGCTTGTTTACGTAAGACGGTGTCTTGCGCTGACCACTCCAACTATAGTTGCAAGCTTGATCCATTTTACTCTTACTATTCCTTTCGTTATTTGGAATTCCCGATGGAAAAAGTCCATGATCCAGCAAACTTTTAGGTAAAAGACAGCGCATTTCCGCCTTCTGTGTAGATAAACCAGATTCGTCAACAAAACAACATTTTGAAGATTAAAGGCAGTAAAATATCCATGGATATACTACGGAATCTGGAAAGTCAATTAAACAATGCATCTCTTAAATAATATAGCCCAAAAAGATACAGCCAATTAAGAATAGCTGACCTGCGCTTCAAGAAGTTGTCTTTTTGAGTCAGAAAAATGAAGACTCTGTATTGCCTCTACCGGATAATTGACCTGTACAGATTGATCAGTGCCGATTAACAACCAGCACTTGAAATATTCATAATCTACGGTTTGAAATATGGCTCTAGATAAAGCAAATCAACAAAACAGAAAATTACTAATACCCAATATGATAGGGATTGAGCTTCTTTGAGTTGTCTTTAAATTAATAATACTGCCTTATACATTAATATACAGCATGAGATCAAATGGTATTACCATCAGATAGTCATCTGGATTATTGTTAATGACAAACCCATATAGGTAAAGTAGTTCCTGCATCAAGCACAAAAGAGCTGCTGTCATTCAGGGAAAAACAGAAGAAGCTTGATTTTCAATATTATAAAGAAACTCAAAAATGGATCAGATTAAGGAGAAAATTTACTTCCAACTCGAATTTTTACCATTTGAAAGCTGTGTCATACAACATTTTGAGTACTCGATTGTAATTGAAAGGCCATTAGTATAATTCATTTCACAAGTTTCTTATGTGTTAGGATTGACACAGTTCACATATACCTCCAGCACAAGCAAATGTGACAAGTCCGGAAGAGGGTGGACTCGGGAAGACAGAAATGAAGTCAAGAGGCACCAGTCACAGTTAACATGTATACATATAGCAAAAACACCAAGTGAAATTGTATTTACAAACACTTTGTACCTCATTTCCTTTGTTACCATAGCTAATGGAGATTTCTCTCTCAACTTTGAGGGGTCCTTGTTCAGCTTTTCAAGGAGGGAAAAAATTTCATTAGTTAGATTTGAGATCTACTTCACAATAAAAGGACAAGAATGTACATAGGTGGTATTGGTAGCATGTGTTACACATAAAAATTGTTGAACGGGATCAGTGTAGTTGAGAATGTGAAAATAATTTTACCAGAAAGAAGGTACATAGAGAAAGGAACTCCAGTAACTGATCCTGTTCCATCCACTTCCCATGTTGCAGCTGCTTTTAAATCTGTACAGCCATGTTGTGAAAAAATAAGCTATTGATATGAACAAATACCTAAACTTGTGTTTCATCTTAAATCGTAAAGAATCTAACAAAAATGAAAAAGAAAAAACTTCTTTTGAATGAGGATCACAATTAAGAGTTAACTCAATTAACTCTTTTCAAAAGAACATGATTAATATAGCACGATTTCAAATACACGCCATCTTAACCATCACAGCAATACGTAATATTTCACATCCATCGAAGTTCCAAGCTTTCTAATGAGTTCCCAACAAAGTTAAGATAATGCTAGACAGAGATATAAACTATCTTGCAAAATATCACACCAGAAGTTAATATTTCTCTCCCCTAAAAATCACAGCAAAAAGTAATATTCACATCCATCAAGTTATAAGCTTCCGTGTGAGCACGCATGCATGCAGGCGAAGGAAGCAAAAGACGTCAATCTATTTGTTCAGTGTAGGTTTGAGTGAAGGAAAAAGATTCATAATCGATCACAACCTATATATGTTGATACTTAGTTGGGTTGAGTTATAAGTGCATATGACACTAAAACAAAATCTAGGGTACCAACAAAACTTACTAACTCATGGACAAGGGATAGAGAAAATGTAAATAAAAAATGAGGGTCAGCCCAGTGCACGAGATTTCAGCAATTGTGGGGTAAGGGGAAGGGTAAGATGTACACAACTATTACCACGTGTAGAGAGGTTGTTTAAGGTACATGACCCTGTGACCACCTTGGTCACAATGAAACAACCTTACCATGGCATCGAAACTCACCCACAAAGAAAATATAATATAAAGTGAATAAAGCATAACTATATAAGATACCGTCAATGTTGCATAAACATGTAGCTAATAGGCGTACCATGGTTGCAAAAGTCAATGCCAGGAACAAGACCCTCTACCCATAAAGTTTCTTCTTTTGTTGATGTACTTGTTTCTCCCTTCACCGCGTTATCAAACTTAAGAGCATTGGATCCTGATAGTAAGAAATCCTGATCTTACTTCAGTACGAAACATAATATAATTAATTGCATTTGTGAAATCCTTCAACTGCAGAATCATTTCTCAAGAAAGATAACATATATGTTCCAGACAATCAGTAAGTGAGAACAATGACCTCACTTTTTCTGTTCTCTCCATCAACCAATTCTTCACTAGAATTATTAGCGGAATCCTCAGAACTTTTTTTTATACTATGGCAACCTTCCTGGTCTTCTAGAATTCGTGGAAATACATAGGAATGTGGAAGAGGAATGTTCAAAGCACGAGCCCAGAATACTGAATTTGCCCTATTATATAGCATTTATGCAATATAAGCCAGTAAGGTTCAAATCAGTATGAGCGACTTATATATAAATATATCAGCTTTTCAGATATAAAGATCCAAGGAATAGTTAATAAGAGGATGCATACCATAGGAAATCTTCAAAACACACCTTGCTGGATAAAGAAAGCAACAAAAATTGCAAAAGTTAGCATTTATGAAATTGCATAAAATCTTTATAATTTTTATACTTTGCATGTGTTATTCAGCAGTACCAAGAGATCCATTGTTAATACCTTGATAAATTTTGTAACATACTGTTTTCAAGTGATTTCAACAAAACCTATATTAGAATTTATCACCACAAAGTAATGCCGAAAGGTCATAAAACTGAGCAAGGGTAACATCAAGAGTTAAAAATGGCAAAAACCCATATGTTCAAAATTCGTCCGACAAACTGATAAAGCTCATATTACTGAAAAACCCGTAATTTATGTATCCAACCACACAAGTACATCATCAAATAGTAGACCCGGTATTTTCCGAATCAGCACGATTAAGAGAAAGGGTATTCAAGTGAGCTCACTTATAACACAATTAGGCTCAAGATCTAAGTAAAACCATACATGTTTCCTTATTAAGATTCTTCATATTAACATTTTGAACATACCTTTCTGAATTCCCATCAAGACTTAAAAGTTTCTCCACCAAAGCCTTCACTTTTTCTTCATATAAAGACTGTAACTTTTTCTTCTGCAACACAAACCTGTCCTTGGTCACATATACTGTACAATGGAGCTCACAACATTAAATTAAATTAATGCAGCTAATGTGTGAACTATACGGAACATAAAGATGGGTTATATGAAAAACAAAACGAACTAAAAAGGAGAAGCCATTTAGATCCTCAACCACATTCTCCAAACTATTATATCAGGTCCTCTCCATCGGACAAGGCCCCCAAATCATTCATAAAATAATAGAAGTTAGAGCTTTCCTTTTTTTTTTTTTTTTTCCCAGACTCAAGTGAGGCCTGAATCCATATGAATGCATAAATTTCAAAGAAATTTTTGGATTCCATTATACTTGAGCATTATTATTTGCACTAATCCATCATCTTTAAAAGAACCATATAAGTCAGTCATTAACACAAATAACATGATACAGAAGCTGATTCAAAGTCACTTGTGGTGATTGCCCAATTTCTAATAAAGTGTCTCATTCCAGGTTCTGAATACTATTCTTCCATTCAAAGTGTATAGAGAAGCATCCTAAGAGCACTTACCTGCAATTCAGTTGCCTTATACAATGTTGTCCCCTTCAGCTCCAAAAGCTCATCATCAGTAAACCAAAGTGGTTTCCCAAAAGTGGTTGGAAGCATATCGAAGTACCTGATATGATCTTTCAACCCAAATAAAAATCTCACCAAACATAAATCAGAGAAAACATTGCCCTAAAAATCAACCATATGGGTTGGATACATACGGTTTCCATGAAGAATTTTTTCGAAGATGCTCCACTGTTAGGAATAAGATCATTAAGAATCTGTCATCAACCTCTCCTTCATCAAACATTGCTCTACATTCTGGTCCAATGAGAGGATCTTGCAAAACTCTCATGGGAGTTATGGCTAAATCTAGTGGGACAACAACTAAAACCCCTGAATTTGTTTACAGAATTGAAATATTATTAGCTCCATATGAACAAATTAATCCACTGCTTTACACAATTTTCCAGCAATCATATTCATGGCAACAAAATTTGTGTAAAATTTAGCAAACAGCGTGACTAAACACAAAGCCAAGTTTCAAGCCAATTGCATGAAAGACTATTATTATGTTCTCAGCTACTCATTTAACACAAAGACACTTGAGATAGACGAAGGCAAGTTTGTATATGCCCTCAAAGACTACTCATTGCTTTTATCCACTAAGATGAAAGCCAATTTCAATTTCAAAATTAATGAAATAGATATAATGCTACGAAGAGGACAACCATACAAAAATTTAAACATAATTTTTTAAACTGCTTCAGTTTCCAATAATCCGAGTCCACCAAAACAAATCCAAACATAACAATTAAGCTAGATTAAGCAGATATTCTCACATTCTCATTTCCAAGCAAATTCAGCATCAAATTTTGGTTTCCTTATCCATTCTTTTTAAAATACAAATAAGCAATATCAACTGAAAATTTCAATTACCATCAGTACTTTCATCAGACGAATAAATACCAAATCCTTTGTTTGAATCACAATACTTGATCTTACAACCACGTAATTCAACTCCATTAACCTGAACTCAAATTCCAAATATCACTAACTCAGCTTGATTAAATTGAACTTTCCTTTCACAACAACCAAAAGCGTATGATTCAAAACTAATTTTCATCCAGTTTCTTACACGATTTTCACAAAAACTAAACATGAGATTTGAATATAGTGCTTACCTGAAGCCATTGAAGAAAATATTCGAGTTTCGCTTCCTCTGAGATCGCCATTAATGCGTACGATTCACTGAGTCGTTGCTTGGTTTCTTGCAAGAGTGAGGGTTTAAGAATATGAAAGAAACGAAAAAAACAAAATCCCTAATTGCCAAACCTTTTCAAAATAAAACCCTAAATACTGTTTTTTTTCTAAAGAATGTTATACAAATTGTTCCGTATAATTTCGTGATAGTTACAAATTTTAAAGAACGGTAGTATGGAATTTATTTTGAAAATAATAGTTTTTTGTTTGATAGTTATGTCAAAATTTGGATCATATTATGTCTATGAAATTTGTCTGATTTTTAGTTTCTTAGATTACTACTTCAATACTAATTGATTTTATCATAATTGTCCAATCCAAATTTAATGTTTTTTTTTTTTTGCTACTAACAAATACATATGTTTAAGCATTTTTTTTTTTTTTAAATTAACAGTTTTATTGTGTTTATAATCGTGAAATCACCCTAGTCCCAATGAGATTTGAACCTAAATGTGGAAAACCTCAACCTTAGCTGCTAGAATGAAATAACATAAAAATACTATATTTTGTAGAAATATGCCGCACAAACTTATATACATGAACTAACAACATAATATTTATACAACATTGAGTCCATTTTTTTTAGATGAGAAAAATTTTAGATGGTATTTGGTTTGCGAAATTATGATTCTGTATTTTAATTAAATTTCAGGAATCAATATTTTTATAATAAATATTTCAAAAATCATATCGATTATTGTGTTTGATTGACCTAATTAAATTCCAAAAATCATAATTATTGTGTTTAGTTGGTATATAGACTCAACGTTACAAATTTAAATAAAATATATTTAGTTTATCGATTACAATTAGTTAAGGGTACAACTGTAATTTACTATTTTTAAATTCATAAAATCATAATTACTAATATTTGAAACGTGAATCCTAATTTTTAGATTTTGGAGAATTATGATTCCGTTTAATTTCGTAAATCAAATTGTTTGTACCAGGTAGATTCTGTAGGGTGCGAGTCAAGATCAGACCAAATGATATGTATTGATGAGAAATCAGATTAAAAGAGCAATATTTAGATTCGGATGAGAGCAAGAGACTGATTATAAATTCGATAGAAACCAGGAATAATAGCTTTCCTTTCTACTCAATTGTCAAAACATCTCCTAAAGGCTCTGAGTCATTCTCAAAATACTGTAAAATCGATCGCTTTCTCTCTTATCAAAAAGTAAGAAATTTGACGTTTGTAATTACTTTTCTGTCAGACTTTTGATATTTTTTAACGTTATCCCATAAATGAGGTGGTGAAGAGCTATTTATAGCAAGTTGAATGGCTGAATGAAAATGTGACTTACCATTCATTTGCCACGTGTTCGCTTTATAGGACCCAAAATATAAAAATATAATTCATCATATATATGCCAAGTGTGTATCTTTCAAATTTAAGCTACAGAAAATAGACAAATATCACATAAACGATATGTCATGTGTTTTAGCTTGGGTGAATCAGAGCCTCTACGAGTATATCTCTTTACATTTGAAAGTTTCTAGTAAATTATAATGGGTTCAGAAAGACAAAGCGATCCTCTTTCCTTTGGGGTATCACTTTGTTCTTCTGAACGAACTCTCTTACTCAAGCCTCCATGCCAAATACCCCTTTATGTTCTCAAACTTAGACAAATCGTTCATGTTACAACGCTTTATCTAACTTATTCTTAGCGTTAATGGTTGAACTTGATCTTTATAGGCTTTGGACCTAAACTTTGATTGGACTTAGACAAATAATAACTGATTCAAATTATGACCCAAAATAAAATCCGTTTACTATCACACAATTAACTATTTTTTGTTAAATTTCCTATAATCATTAATTTAATTTTGTGAAACAAACATCATAAAATAAAGATGACGTGTAGAGATAAAGAGCTTATCTTACTATCATTCTCCTAATTTATCTCCCAAAAACCAGCATTTGAAAAATATTGGTAATTGGGAAATTTTTGTGGAAATTGGCGTTATTTTAGTCAATGTTTTTTTATACCCAAAGATCCTTTGACATAGTTGAGACGACACAGAACTTGGGTAGTTCATATTATTTGCAAAGATTCAATCTTTTGATTTCAATATCCACGACACTCTTCTAATCGGGGTGGCTTCAGATTCGAAAACCCAGCTTCCAATTTCTTTGATTTCAAACCGTATTTTTAGATGGCAACAGATTTGCTTGAAGGAACTGTGCAGAATCTGTTAGAACAAGAGAGTTTGAAGTGGGTTTTTGTGGGTGGTAAAGGCGGTGTGGGGAAGACTACTTGTAGTTCCATTATATCAATTCTTTTAGCGAGGGTTAGATCATCTGTTTTGATAATTTCTACTGATCCTGCTCATAATCTCAGTGATGCTTTTCAGCAACGGTTTACTAAGAGCCCTAGTTTGGTTAATGGGTTCACTAATCTTTATGCTATGGTATGGTTTTTAAGTTCCGTTTTGTGATTTTTTTATGTATTCTGGTTTGTGGGTATTGTGTTTTTGATGGAATTTAATGGTTGTTTTTAGGATTTATGATAGTTAGGGAGTTTGCTTGATGGGTTCACCAATCTTTATGCTATGTGTAGTATAGTTTCAATTTTGTGATTTTGATGAATTTTATGTTGTTTTTGGATTATGGTATTGGGTCTGTTGTCAAAGTTTAACTTCAAAATTTTCGGATTCTGGATCATTGGATATGTTTTTGATTGAATTGAGTGTTACAGCTCCATTTTATCTATTCTTATAGCTAGGGTTAGATCATCTTTTCTCACAATTTCCACAGACCCTGTTCATAATCTGAGGGATGATATTCAGCAATGTTTCACTAAAAGCCCTAGTTTGGTTAATAGGTTCACCAATCTGTATGCTATGCTATGGGTTTTAAGTTCATTTTTGTGATTATTATGTATTTAGGTTTGTGGGTATTGTGGTTTTGATTAAGTTGTGATTAGTTTTAGGATGATGATAGTTGGGGGGTTTACACTGGCTTTGTATGTAAATTTCTATTGGGAAACTTTAACTAAAAAATTTCGGTTTCTGCCTTTGTATGTGCTCAGCTTTGTGGGTGTTGTGATTCTGATGAAATTTATGATTGTTTTAAGAATTATGTTTGAGGGTTTGCTTAATGGGGTTCTCCATCTTTTATATTGTGTATAGTTTATATTTCAGAGTTTTAATTTGGAAAGTTTAGGTTCCTAGCTCCTTGGACAATAATGTTTTTGATTGAATGGAGTGTCAGTTTTGCAATTTTGATTGGAGGTGAAATGGTTGTGGTTGAATTTTGGTTTCTAACAAGTTTGAGAAATACCCGGTTTATAGATTTAACTTTTTGAGTAATTTGGCAAATATTTGGTCTCCTCTGATGAAATTAGGGTTAGGGATACAGTTCATAGGCCTAGTTAGTTGTTAATTCAAATTATGTTTCTGAATTGGTTGTATTACTGCTTATAATACTTGTATCAGTTTGTTTCTGTTGGGATTTAGCCATTTGGGTCACGAGGAGTTAACAGAATTTGGATTCTTTATTGCTTCTATTTACTTTGCTGCTTTTGTCTTTGGCTTCTCATTTTTTAGTGTGTTTAAATATAGGAGGTGGATCCTAATGTTGAAAACGAAGAAATTGGAAACACAGAAGGCATGGATAGCTTGGTTTCAGAGTTAGCAAATGCTATTCCTGGAATTGATGAAGCAATGAGTTTTGCAGAGATGCTGAAGTAAGAATCATGTTTCTTTTATTTTGAGATGCCATAACATCTAAATGCCTCTACTCCTCTATTCACTTCCTTTCGTTTACTTTTAAATGGATGAAGAACTATCATTGTAGTTTGTATCCTACTAGTCTGCGGAGTGTTGATGGTGCTTGATTTTCTCTATTTGGGTCTTCACATTGAACAACGATCCTATCCGAAAGGAGATCGTTCTCAAATATCCATTCGTTTTCTCTTTCAAACTAGGAGGATTGGCATTTGGCCAAGACGTGATCTCTCTCTTTCCTTGGTTGGAGTGGCAGTTTGTTTTCTTTAGCGAGGAACTGTTTCACTTGGCAGAAAGTCGAGTGATCAAAGTGTAAACCAAGTATAGGCATTCTACAAGAGTTAACTTTGAGCATGTATATGATGATATTTTCATTCAACCATTAATCTATATAAATTTCTTGAAGAAAAGAATGAAATAATATTGTGATTAAGGATGTACGCGTTACATGCTGACGACTTTCTCTATAGACTTCGCTTTGTTAGCTGTTTACAAATTAAATCTTTTTTACCATCTACCCATCTAATTTGTTTGCAAAACTATATTTACCACAGATTGGTGCAGACAATGGACTATTCTGTTATTGTATTTGATACAGCTCCAACTGGTCATACACTCCGGTTATTGCAATTTCCTTCAACATTAGAGAAGGGTCTCACAAAAATGATGTCCTTAAAGAATAAATTTGGTGGCTTAATAAGTCAGGTATGCTTAATAAATTCAACAAATCATAATCTTTCAGGTTTTGTCTCGGTTTAGATGTATATAAATTTATGACCTATATATCGGAAGCTGTTTTTCAGAATGTTTGAGAATAGCAATGTCTATTAAGATGCGGGAATAAGGAAAGATCTCCTCATACCTTTCTTTAACGCTTTGGTAAAATCTTTTCTGAAGTATCGGAAATGAACTTGATTCATTTTGAGTAGCATTCCGTCATTTTTCTTCCCTTTCTATCTACGCAACACCAAAATTTCTATTTGAATTTCATTATTCAAGTTCGTATGTCATATCGTTCTTTACGCTACCATTACTGATGCCTGGGAGTGAACTTTGAAGAAAGCAAAACCTTTCGTTTACACTCCCTTATGCATGAGAAAATTGCGTCACTTAGATTAGTTCCACGCTTTTAAATGCTTAGTTGTCATTGGCGAGTCAAAAGGTTTTATTATAACTTTTGAAATTCTTCATGGCAGATGACCACTCTATTTGGTATGGGTGATGGATTTGGTGAAGATGCCATTATGGGGAGGCTCGAGGGCATGAAACAAGTGATCGAGCAAGTTAACATGCAATTTAAAGACCCAGTAAGATCTCAATATTAGAATTTTTTGTTCTCTTTGCCCTTGTTAAATTACCACTTCACCTAAACGGTTAAGTGAATAGGTAATGCGGCCAATATGTATATCATGTTCTAACAATGATAATCGATTGATGATCGTTACTAATAGATTAGATACACACATGCTGAGACTTCATGTTCTCAGGGGCTTGCTGCATTTCATAGTCGTCTTTTTACACAAATAGATGCACATGCCGAAAATGAAATTTGCACCCTCTAAATTATGCTGTGAATTCTTTTCGTGGCATTCTATTCTAACGGAATTCAAAATATACTTTGTCATGAAATCTTGGATTCATATGAATGACTTTCTTTATAAATTTGAAATGCAAAGAAACAGCTGTAGAGCCGTTCATCCATGGCTGCATCAAGTATGGAATAATACTTTTCGTTCATTTTGTTTCTTGCCCTATATGAGCATTCTAAAAGGGTTGAAAATATATTTTGCAAACTTCAAAATTATCATAGCGCTGGTTCCTATGATTTTCTGAATCCCTTTCAAAATAGTTTTTAGTTTCTCCATGTATGATTGTTTTTTGGAACGTAATGAAAATTTTCACTATTGGCAGGACTTGACGACCTTTGTATGCGTATGCATTCCAGAGTTCCTCTCTCTCTACGAAACTGAGAGACTCGTGCAGGAACTCACCAAGTTCGAGATAGATACACATAATGTTATAATTAACCAAGTGATTTTTGGCGAAGAAGGTTAGCTTACCATCTCCATATACAGCCAATATTTTCCTCCACTTCCGATTTTTTGTTTAAATCAAAATCAATTGGTCGTTATTCCTATTTGCAGACGCTGAATCGAAGTTGCTCAAAGCAAGAATGCGGATGCAAAAAAAGTATGTTGATCAGTTCTATATGTTGTACGATGACTTTAACATCACCAAGCTACCATTGCTTCCCGAAGAGGTAACTTAATTGACATTAAATATCTTATTCTCTAATGTAACTCCTTTAATATGATTTTAGTACCAAAAAGTTCGATTATGCATCAGAGTGATTCCCTTATGCTTAGATAAAGCAACCGTGTGTTTCACAGGTTACTGGTGTCGAAGCTCTAAAATCATTTTCACAACACTTTCTGTCGCCATATCAACCTTCAACTAGCGGAAGCACAGTGGAAGAGCTGGAACAAAAGGTTTCGATTTTAAGACTACGTTTGAAAGAAGCTGAAGCGGATTTAGAAAGACTCAGAAAAGGAAAACAAAAGGTCTGAATATATGCTGGCTTGCCTGCATTACCTTCATTCCTGAATTCAATTACTTATTCTTTTTAAAGCCGCCTTCCTGTGGGATTGACCTGGGCATATTTGTTATGCATTTTTACTTCGTCATATATTGTAGAATATACTTTTTTATGAATATCGGACTTTAAACAATCTTTATATATCAGCTTGTCTTTGTTTTCTCGATATGAACCACCATGAATCCAGCCGAGGCAATGAGTTTGGGCGATGATACCGTTGATGTGCAAGTATCATTATCACAAACATTCTTGCTTAACCTTTGCGATCAATGTACACATCCTGCAAGGTTATGGTCTGAAAGGTTGGCAGTGTGACTTCAAATTCCGATGGCAGAGACCAAAATTACACATCCTATTAGTTAGTACTAATCCTAGAAACTAAGGGTCTCTAATTTCCCGGTTTGAAAAATTAAACTAAATAGTTTGATACAAAGGATAGAGTGACAAAAATATATAAATTACTAAAATACAGACTTCTATAGAACTGTAATCTCTTGAAAGGTTTCAATGGTGAAGTGTGCAAAGAAGTCTACAATGGTATGGCTCATGCTCGTATGTGCTGCTGACTATCCGCCATGTAGCGTTGATATGAAAACCACCACATCGTTATCTTCTAGTGTCGTTTCGAGCTGGCCACTGAGCTCCCAGTCACAGTCGTTCACAAGGGCAAGAACACCAGGTCTCCTGAATCATAAATCAAATCATTGACTCAATTGCGAAAGAGAACTAAAGGGAATGATTCAAAATAACTGAATTGGGTTTCATCGTAATAAGTTTTACTTTTATGTATTATAAAAATGCATCATAAACTTCATTGTTCATAGGGGAATGTGTGCATGAACTCCACTTCGAAGGTAAGGAACTGCATAAGCAGGTTAAAAACTTACACAGAATCTCCTTTCATGAACATTTCGGGCCTCTCCTTGATCAGATTGGTACGGACCCAAGAGAGCAAATCCTTCATGGTTAACTGAAATATGAAGAAAATCATATCGGTAATGCTAACTTCGCATGCATAAAACCAAAAAAAAAAAACAAAAAAAAACTAATTTTGCCTTGTCTTTTCTTTTCTAGAGTGTGAATAATATCTAAAGTAGGAATTCACCTTCCCTGCTTCCTTTTCAAGATCAACATTGATATTATGGATCTTTACTGAGTCACAAAGAAGCTCTAATCCCCCACTGCACAAAATTAAGTCAATAAAGAGGCAGGCAATAAGAGACCAACATCATTGTTTCTCATAAACATAAAAATAGGGAGCATACAAGTAAACCCACTTAAACTAACCTTCTAATAATAACAGTTCGACAGCACTAAGACAGTTTCTACAATAATTTGCATCAAATAACACCTATATAATCAACCACAAATACAAGCATAAAAATTAACATAACTTGCTCACCAACGTTAGCAATACACGTATGTAATGTACTCTATGGTATGGGAATAGAACATCATCAATATATCCATGAGGACATTCCTATGCATACATCCAAAGAGCCTCTCAATTAGTGTATCTATATTCTCATTTTTCAACAACTTAAGCACCCATTTTCTTCAAATGGTTTAATCCAAAATCTGTACTCCCTATAAACACCACCAAATTATAGATCTTAACAATTTATATCCATTATGCATCCAAAAGTACATTTTCAGTAAGTCACTGGGTTTTTGGCAAAAGTGGAGCTATTTTCAAATTTACAGTCGAACTTCCAATTTTTCACAAAATATGTGCAAAAATGCGGCAGTTCTCACGAATTCATTGAAGTTCAATGCAGTGAATTCGAGCGTAAGACAAGAATATCATCATTCAAAAGAGCTGTAATCACAATTTCGCCAAAGATCTTATCACAGGTGTGCTGATATTTTCATATTCAGATTTCAGCATTAACACTACAACAGAGATTAACTAATGCAAATTTGGACAATCACAATTCGTATTCCAATAATCTAACCAAAATTTCCAGTACAATAAAACCTAGAAACAAAGATTTGGATCCTTTCAATTTTCTCACGAAATTTTAGAAACCAAACGACCAACAATATCACGAATTTCAACGTAAACAACATAAAGAAATGTAAAAAAATTACCCAAATTCAAGCGTCAGTTGCATTATCAACGATTCGCAGGCAGAAATCTAAACGCACTAAAACCCTAGAGAGATCGGAGCTTGGTTTGGTCTTAGAGAAAGCAAATGGTAACGTTTCTTTCTTTTCTTAATTATATTCCATTTTCTTTTTTACGGGTTCGGGTTAGGACCAGATACTTTCATTGATCCGTATGATCATTTTTGTTTTTCATTAACTCCATTTTTATTATATTTTTTTTTATTCCATGATGACACAATGAAACACGTAATGGAAGAAATAAAATTTCATTCCCTCATATTTATTTTGATGAACAATATTTTTAATTTTTTTTTTTTTTTTTTATGATCCTTATCTCATACTAAATCCAATAATTGGTCATGGCACACATTTTTAATTAGAATTGAATTTGTATTTTCGATTGAAGTTCAATTCTTCAATTCCTCACAAAACAATTCTTAATATCTTCTTCAAAATTGTGAGAGTTTACAAGAAAAAAAACGTCTATATAGCTATCTAAAATTTATATATAATAATATATTGTTTTCGTATTATACAATGTCATCAAAAGTTCAGAAAAAAATTGTGTTAATAGTTTTGAAAAGACAATTTCAAAATTAGCCAAAAAAAATATGAAACTTACAATCTAATATAATTTCAGAGATTCAAGTCAACTTTGTGTACTTTACAGATTTTTCTATAATTTTATTTCCTTACAAACAAAACACGCTCGTGGCGTGCCTGTATGTGTGTGTGAATATATATATATGTTCCACGAAAAAGAAGAGAAAAATCTGTGCAATTGTCATTGATTTTCTCGCATATAACAAACATATATGTTAAAACTATATACCTTGCATTCATCATTTTCTTCAATGTAGAAGCAAAGTTGTTCATATGGTTAAGTTCTCGTTTATGGCGATAGCTGATCCGACTACATTTCCTCCGACGTCCGGGAAAGTTTCTGATCCAGGAAGAGGTCTTACTTTGCCTCTTCGATCAACTTCAACCGGGTATTTGAGAAGGTGACTTGTCATCTCTGTTACATCGTCTGATATGAATTGTTTCCAGTTCATTTCTGCTAATGTTTTAACTCTCCTTACGCATTCAAGACTTTCTGGTTGTGTGAAGGTGTCCTCTATGTTTCCGATATGCTCTGCCCATAGTGACATCCTATAGCCATAGATCTATAAATGCAGACAATGCAGCCAGTCAATAATTATATGTTTACGAATCGAAAAAAGTAGTAATCAGGTTAGAGAATCAGGTTGAATGGTATATGGTCGTATTCTGTCAAGCAATCACTTTCTCAAAAAGCTCAAACTTGTAGCTTGAGCCATCTGCCTATGAATATTCACATCCCTCTTGTGAAAGTGTGACTGAGCCTAACTTTGAGGCTAGTTTACTTTGGGTCACATTGATCATAATGTGTGGTAAATTGGGAGAAATTGTGGTAGTAAAGGTTCGAGCTCAGGATCTGATGCTCAATTACCATGTTAAGCAATATTAACATATTTGTTGTAGAGTGTTATCAATGGCTAAGGGACAGTTTGGTGTTTACTGCACCCAAAATAAACAGAAACATGTAACATATGTAATTGCTTCTCGTATTACAACATAGCGAGATGACAGTTTTTGAAAAAATAAGCAGAAGCAAAGCAAAATAAGAGCATTGTCAACTTTAGTGACCTGTGAAATGATTGGAATTGATGGGAAAAACAGGGATAAGGGGAGCCTGAAATAACACAGGTAGAGGTGGTGAAGAACACCATCATTGCATAAGTTGAGTATCAAGACATGACACATTACCTGTCCACGTGGATCAGACGCTTTTCTTGCCCAAGTATGATGAGGTTGGTAGGCTCCCATTGCAATTTCAGTATCTCTTGTGCCCTCCATGGATCGCTGATTGATGTTAGCAGATCCCACTATAACATACTCATCATCAACAATCATACCTTTTGAATGAACATAAATCATGAATCGTCGGCTTTTTCTGCTGAGTGCCTGAAGAAGCCAAAATACAGACAGATTATGTGTACAGCCAACACAAAGCGTTATATAATTTGATTAAAAGAATAATTGTTTTTGGAAATAAGGATGAATACCTGAGGAGTGTTTGCTGCAGTATTATTTCTAGTACGTGAAGGGTTATTTGCATCTATGGCCTCTCGATTGCCAAGACAGAAGAAGTTTAAATAATCTTGAGGTAAGAATGCACCCTCAAGCCCTACCTCCTCTAGAGCCTTGTAAACCGTCTCGTACATCATTTGCATTGTTTTGTTCTGCAGCAATCGTTAAGAATTTTCATATTAGCAAAAAACAGTTTTCTCATCCCCACCCCTATGTACTCTGCTTAGAACCTCCCATCTGTTACATCTTATTAGTCTTTTAGACGATCTAGTTACTGGCTTCTAAATATTAGTATCAAATATCTTTTTACACTCGAATTCACACAAGAGAAATCCTCACTCAAAGTTCTTTGGTCACAGTAGAAAGCAATATCTGTATTCTTGACTGAACACAGGTTTCAATGCAAGTTAGTCATTGGGGCAATACCTGCCAAAATAGAATCCCTTGTACAGTTGCACTAGATGGAATACCCTCTGGCCACATTGGAAGAACAATATATGCGGCAAATCTCTCGTGTGCCCTGATTTTAGCAGCGATCTTAAGAGCAATTTCCATAGGAATCAGATTATTAGCACCTGCAGAAAAAGAGTAAATGAAGTTCTGGTTCCAAGAAACAAACTATTAAAAAATCTTGATTGCTACATTCCTCATTGCGGGTTACTAAAAAGATCACTGTAGTTAGAGATATAGTGCCCAAAATTCACCCTATGAAGTATTTTGTATGGTGTCAACTGGCTTAGTTGGTAAAAACTTCTTGTTCCTGAACATATTGTGGCTATCTAATGACATCTCTATGAAAAAAAAATATTTCTCACCTCTGTCCTTATATGAACTCCAACTATACGATGACCCAATGAAATACTGATTCTCTATATAAATAAAATGCTGGGCGGAACGGATGGCCTTAACATATGCTGTATGTATGCTCATATCAATCAATACATTCTTCCCGCACACCAGGTTCTGCAAGAACAGAGTAATTAATCAACTTTTAGACATACGTAAACAAAAGGCTAAAAAACATTAAATAAATAAAATGCAGAATAACAAGAGGAAAAGCAATCTAATTTTCTTTCACCTTGGCAGTAGCTACTTTTGGATCCTTGGGAAAGCCTTTAACTGAGTTTGAATCAATAGAACGAAAAATCTGCATTTCAGAAACATTTGAAGAAAAGGGCGAAAGTACTTATTAAGAGACAAAAATACGTGACTGTAATTTCATCAACTTTTGGTCTTTGGTTAAGCAAGAATTTAAACCTAACCCACTGACATCATTACCTGTACATGCCAAGCTTCAGGATCATTTTCACCAATATCAGGAGTATCAGATGCCCGAATGATATCAGGAATTCTTTCTATTCTAAGCAAAGCATCATCATATGACATTTTCAGTTTTTTTATTCCATGCGATTTTGAAGCCTTTAACCAACGCTCCTCAAAGTTGGTAAGAATATCATAAGCTGCTGGACCATCAATTTTGCTGTGCAAGTCATGCCATGGTGACCTTGGACAGCCGGTGACACTACCCTGCTCAAATCATAATACAAATAAATATTAGATAATAAACTGATTGGTTACTTTATAGGATTGATTTACTATGAAGTTACATTTTTACTATATTCAATACGAGAACATCTAAGATTATCTTGCATTTCATTGGTCTACAACAAGCATATGTGCTGAAGCTGTATTTTTTTTTTCAATTTTGCCGCATACTCAATTGCATCATGGAATAAGATCAGCAGACAAAATTTAGCTCAATATCCCAGATGCCAATTGCAGTGATTCCTTTACCCTTTTCATGCTAACTTTAAGTCGTTTGACTTTGGCTTCTCTAGCATTATAAAGTGTATATAAACATAATACTTTGATCAAATTGGGCTACGAAATTACCTTTCTTCTCTTATAACATATCATTAAAATGTGATAAATGGTATGGTAGGATTGCACTATTGCAACCCTCCGAAGTATGAGAGATGAAGAGAGAAACATTACCGATATATTAGGGTTATGATAATCATCAATATGCACGGTTTGTAGTGTCCTAAACAGAGGATGTTCTGGAGTATCATAACGGCCTTTGCATAGATCAAGTCCTCCAATAAAAGCTATGATTTTTCTTCTATTATTTCCAGCATCAGCATCAACGATTACAGTTTTCTGATGGTGCGTATAGATTGTTCCGACTTCCTGATAATTAAAATAGTACAAATATATCAATGCAAAATTTTCATGCTAAAAGCTAGAAGCATGATTGGATAGTTAGCATGTGGTCCCGCGGATGCAAAAACCACTGTATAACAGCAAACATAGGAAACAGCTCTCTTAGCAGCCATGATTGATCAGTGATCTACTGTAGTCTATATAACAGGCACTTAAGAACAGGATCAGATGATTCCAAAAAGTTTCAGTAAAATTTGTTTTCTTTTTACGCGAAGATGAACTCAGTATTTATACTTCCACCAGAAACATAAGGCTTGAGCATGAATTAAGGCTTGAAAGCGATCACTTCAATGAATATTTGCTCAAGGATTGGACCAGAATGATGATCAAATAAAAGCAAGAATGAAGCACAAAATTTGTATATCTAGGCACGTGCATCTGAAAAAGAAAAAGGAAAAGGGAATAAGAGCAAGACAATTATTTACACTTAACCTGTTGCTTTGCCCAGCTATGTCTTTTTCCAGCAAAGCGGGGACATAGTAGCACTTGTACTGAAGAATGTTTGAAAAAACGGCGAGTTTCCTCATCATGGGTTTCCATAAGTCCATCCTGATTAATAAAATAAAGAGGTTCTTAGGACGAATAAGTTCAATAAAAACTTGAAATTATAAACTAAAAAGAAAATTATTCCATTATAAAATCATGATAAACGTTTTAGTACATGAGCATACAAAGTGTGAAGTTCATGCCACAATCTCTTGCTTTGTTTTGAACTTCAACTAATTATAGAAGCATAGTGATTTTAATAGAATAAAGTAAACCATGGTACTAATATATGTAGCAAAAGACATAAGAACATATATGTGCTTACTGTTTTATAACCCAAAATGCTCCTTGAAGTTGGATCGTCCCACACCAGAAGCAGAACTCTCACTCCTTCTTGGGACTTGGACTTCAAAAGTTCCCCCAGGGTACAACCTGATGCTGGACCAGCATCCCGAACTAACCTGACATGGTGCCACACCGACCACCCCGTGATGTAAATCAAGCGTCGGGCATGATATACTGCATCAAAGATGTCCTTCCAACACTTCCCATGCGAATAATACATCCCATCATCAAGCGGCAGGTTAGGCATGCACCCATCTTGAACATGGGCATCTTGATAAAGCATAACAGTTCCACCTTTTCTCAATGGAAAATATGTTCCAAGAACCCCATGATAATCAGGCCCAGCCCCAACTCCATGATGGTAAATACTCAGTTTATCCATTGGAGTGTACTGAACAGAGATGCTCAAGACTGCTCCAGGCTTACAGGGCTTACCATTACTAGACAAGATAGGGTACATCCCCTGAATTTGTGCTCCCAAATACAACTGTTCCACTGGAATTGCCACAATTCCTATAAGCTCTGATCCCACAACATCACTATCTTTAACCCTAAAGTGTAATTCAGATGCATAATGTGCAACAGGAACATAAAAATGTTGCATCCAAACAGGATTTTCACTATTGTTAATAACATAAGTCCTTCCAATTACAGCATTACATATAGAAATCGAGACATAAGGATCACTAGTATTTGTTAGACCATCAATTTTACTATTTAAATTCCCCTGTTTTCTTCCAAACATATTACCTAATGTCTTATGAAACTTATCCATATTCGGAAGATATTTAGCTTCATAAACCCAAATATCTAAATTCCCATGTAACAACAAAACCTTCATAGACCCTGTATTCTGCAATGGCACAAGCGGAAAACTATAACTATGTTGTAAGCCATCAAACGACCCAATCGGATGCCCATAACACAATTCAGAACTACTCGTAAACGAATGTCTACCAGGATATCCGTAAGGCCCCATTTGATTTACATTACTAGTGTTAATATTAATATTATCATACCTCTCACTTTGAGTAGACAATGGAAATGGTCTCACCGGAGAATCTGAAGTCGATCCAGCACAAGCTGACTGATTCTCAGACAAATACAAACTACTCATCCGCTCATTCAACTCCGATTGTTTCGATTCATCAATTTCCTCATGATTTGTCGCCACATTCCCAACATTCTCCTGTCCGGCAAAAGAATTAGGGCGTTGAGGAGCAATTTGTAACGGAGCTTGTTGATAATGGAAATGAGATAAACCGTATTGAAAATTAGCATGATGTTGAAGATGCGGCGGAGGAGGATGAGGAGCAGGGTAAGGGTATGGATAGCGGTACTGATGGTGAAACCCTAGGGTTCCTGAATGTGCGGCGGCCACAGGAGGTGGAGGTGGAAACGGATAGGGGTAAGGGTATGGATGCGGCGGAGGAGCGTATGGATCTGGATTTGGAGGCGGATGAAATCGATTTGGATTTTGATTTGGATTTGGATTTGGATAGTTGTACGGATATGACGATGGAGGATTGTTGTGATGATGATGATCCATTGTTAGAGATGTAGCATGAAAAAATTATGTGCAGGAATTGAATTTGAAGATTTGTGTAAATTGATTTTGATATTGAGAAAGAAAATGGCAAGATTGGGATTGGATTGAAAGAAAGATTAACAGAAAATGGAGAAACATTAGCTTGCTGCATGAAATGATGGGTTGTGTTCATGAAGAAGAAGGCCGTTATTAGTTAGCCACGTGGATGACAATGATTGGTGTAAATAATATATTAAAATTTACATAAAATTCACATTTTCCAAAAAATTTAATACTAAAATGGATATATTATTTGGAGTAATCGTTGCAGTTTTGAGTGCCAAGGAGTCGCGCAGTGAAGTGGGAAGATAAGGAAGAGGACGAGGTTGAGATATTCGTTGCTTAAGAGATTCTCCAATCGAAAAGGTGAGTCTCTTCTTGTTCATTTACCTAATTTTATGAGCTTTTATTTTTGTGTGAAGGTATTGGTGATCTAGAAAACTTTATACTTATTTGATGAACTTAATATGTTTATTCGCTATTGTTGAAGTTAATTGTTCATCAATTCAACTGGGGCGAATGGATTGTAGCAAACACAACTTTTGTTCGAAACCTAATGGAATGAGGAAATGAGAATGTTATTAACATTTCTCTCAGTATTGTGTTTAAACATTTCAAAAGCATTAGTAGCGATATTCCTTAAAGTATTCACATTACTTTGAAAATTCCAAATTTGTTCACTCTAAAAACTGTTTGATGCAAGAAATGTGTATGTGGCGGACAAATTCAGCCGATGCAATTTGTAGTTCTTCACAGACTTTGTAATGTTATGTCTAACCCACTAAATTTTGGGTTAAGAGTACGGGTAAATAATGTTGTAAAGACATCGTTCTTAGATAAGCCTCAAAACCTTGTTCATCATTTTGTTTTAAGCATTCTATTTAATTTCCCAA